>JXCR01124674.1:21138-46614 GCA_002079205.1 Phalaenopsis hybrid cultivar | reverse complement strand
TATTATTATTATTATTATTATTATTATTATTATTATTATTATTATTAAATTTTAAATCTATGAATAAATCAATACATGTTAAAAAATCTTCAACAAAACATTATATTATTATTTCATAATTTTTATTTTTTTAAGTTATCAAATTCGATTTCATAAAAAAATTTAACTAATTTACTATAGCAATCCAAAATTTTATATATTTGTTTTCATAATTCATCATTTATTATGTGAATATATGCATTTCTATAACCAATGATCCCACATATTTACAAAATGTTTTTGTCTTAAATATTCTCACAATCTTTTTGGTATGCCAAAATTAAGAAATTCTTTAATTTGGAAAGCGCTTTTAAAAATAAGTCATAAAGTTGAAGAACTCACAACTTGGGACATTAGTGTTGGCAATATTAGCTTTGGGTTTGATAATTTCGCTCTTTTGGGTCATCTGTCACATTTCTCTGTTGTTGTGCATTCTACAGGATTTTTGGGTGGGGGGGATTTGGAATACTCAAGAACTTCCAAAATTTCTTAGTGATGATTTGGGTTCTTATGTTGTTGTTTTGGGTTTTGATAAAACCCATGAAGAAGCCTTAAGGGTTAAACTAAATTCTCACATTTCCCTTGCCGCTTCTATTGCTGAAAAATTAAATCAATTTTTTGTTGTGGATTGCGGCGGTAATGTGTGGAATTATATGTTGAAACCATCACAATCTTTGTTTGTGTGGTGCCCACATCATGCACTGCCCAATTGGCTAATTATTCATACTTCTTACAATTGTTTAGTACGATCCCTTATATTTATTATTGATGTTGTCGCTATTGGTTCACTCATGTCAAAGCCATTTGATGAGGCTTATTCTTTGATTGAGGAGATGACCACTAATAATATCAAATAGTCCTTTGAAAGAGTGATCCCAGTTTAATATAGTTGTGTAAAATTTATAAAGTTGACTCTGCTTTACAACGGTGCCAAAAAGTTGAAGTGGTATTTTAGTAATAATAACGCTAAGCACTTAAGATTGGGATTCTACGCAAGTATACATCTCATTATCAAGTAATATAAGACTTTCTGTTTAAGTCCCAAATATCAATCTCATGAGGAAGTTTTGAATTTGAAATGATAAATTAACTAGGAAATTCACAGAAATTAAACGAAATTACTGTCACTAATTTTGAATGTGTAAGATACTAACAAAACTAAATTATTAACTACTAGCAAAACTTAAATGTAGAGTTTAAAAATGGTAACTACTAAACTATGTTTATGTGATGAAGTTTTCTTATATGAAAAAACATCTTTCCCACTACAATGAGCTTTTTGGTGAAATGAGATGAGATAAAAGGTTTAAATTTGTATTGTGTCAAATAAGAGCAATTTTAATTCTCTACCCTGATTCAGTGTTATAGAAAATCATTGGCTAATCTTAGGTTTAGTCTCTAAATTCGTGGCTAGGCTAGGAGGATACTATCTCCCACTCTCCTTCCCCTAGGCTAACTCTCGTAAACACTAAGATCGAATTGGGGATTTTTAGTCTGTCACCCTAGAAATCTCCAATTCTACACCCAATAAAGTATATTTCCTGGTTTATTTGCACTTAATTCCATGAACGAAATACTCTTTCATGGACTTAATTGTAATTCTCACTCAGTTTTAGAACTCATACTCTTTTCCCAGATCATATGTTTTACAACATATTTTTTAACAATTCAATTGACCAGATCGAAAAACAAATTAAAAGCGGAGTTGAAAAACCATCACAATTTATTTTAAATTTTAACATTGACACATCCAAATTATCTCTTTATTTCATCATATCTCAGAGTAGGGATAAATCCAAAGGAAACTACTCAGACTTCATCAAAACACAAATTTGATATATAAAGGAAAGTTCATACAATAATAAAAAACAAACAACACTTATCTGAAACTCTTTCTCAAAGTAAATCCCTTGTAGCCTCTCTTAAGAAATATAGGAAGAAGAAATGTCTCACTTCTCTTCCTCTGAAACAATTCTAAGAGAAGAATTTACACTTAAACTCACCACAAAAACTCAAAATTATAAAGACAATAACTAACTAATGGCGTGGAATGGCGTGGAATGTAGGTGTGTGAAGAGGAAAACTAAGTGAGTGGAAGAATGTGAAATGGTGTGAAGGGTGGTGGGTTTCTGATCAAATTTTGGCCTTAAATAGAGCCTAGGGTCGATTCTCCAATAAGTTCATCCAAAAACTCTTCAAAAAGCATCCAAATTCGTCGAATCTTCTATAAACAGGATCTGCACCGACACTGGCGCCATCAGAGCCTATTCTGGCACCGTCGGTTCCAGAGGCCACTTATTTAATCCTTCTTCTCTATCAAATGACGCTGTTGGCGCCCAGTCTGGCACCGTCGGTGCTGAATAATTTTTTAAATTCTCTTTTTGACTCCAAATTTCATTCTTTTTTGCTTCCTTTTTGCTCAAATTCCTAAAAATCAACAACCTGAAATAAAACACAATTGCTTCCTTTTTGCTTTAAGCCCTAAAAATCAATAACCTGCAAGAAAACATCAAAATACCTTTTTTTGCTTTAAGTCCTAAAAATCAATAACCTACAAGAAAACATCAAAATACCTTCCATTAAAATCCTCAAAATCAACAAAATGCAATAAAACATAAGAAATATCTTCCATTAAAGGGCAATATCACAAAAAAATAAGTATAAAATATGGGTATAAAAATGCATATATTTTTGGTGTATCAAAATCCCCCAACTTAAATGTTACTTGTCCTCAAGTAACTTCTTTACTACATAAAAATACGACTCATGGTAAAGATTTTAACTTCTATATTTCCATATCTTAGTCCACTAAATATAATAGCATAACTTAAGAAAAAATTGTAAAATAACTCCAATTAATACTAAAGGTATAAGAATAACTAGCAGCAAAGTCTAAGACATTTGATTCTCTATTCTTTTCATGGAAAATTGCAAACTATTCATATTAAAGCCACTTAGAATATTTATATGAAAGAAAATACTGAAATATAAGTTTAGAAAATGTAGCCAAGCCTTCTTCTTTAAGTTGATTCAAGTGATGTCAATTTTTAATTAGGCATCTCCTCAAGCTTCTCCTCACATCTTTTTCTTTTCTTTTCTTTTCTTTTTCAGGATCATTTTCAATCCTTTTTATTTTTCTTTTTCTTTTTCTTTTCTTTTTCAGGATCATTTTCAATCATTTTTATTTCTTTTTTGAATGTGAGGATTACTATATCTGGATAGCCTTTAATGATTTTGATATTCACTATCCTCTTCTTAAAGTTAAAAAAATTTCACATTCTTTCACTATATAAATTTATATTAGCTTTAAAGATTTTTCATAAAGTTTTAATCTTTTCTTCTTACATCAGTTTCTAAGATTTTTAATATTTCAAAAATACAAATTCGTTTACTTAAAATAGAAAAACATAGACTTATTCTATCATACCAAACATCTTAATCTCTAAAATTAACCATTATTATTTAAAAATTTTTACTTAAGCTTACTATATATTTAGAAACATTAATATAGTTTTCTAAAGTTATCCTCTAATACCAAATGTCATGTTAAAAAAAAAATTTAAACATATTTTAAAAATATAACTAATTGAGGACAAATAAAATTAAGTCGCTTTTCTTTTAAAAAGAAATTTTTTTCTTGCCCCCCCAAACTTAAATTTTTAAAAGATTTTAAATGAAAAACTGAAAAATAAAGGGTGAAAGAAAACATTTAATACATAAAGAAAAGACATATCTGTTGAAGGTTCTGATTTGAAACTTAACTCTGAAATATTGCAGGTGCTATACAAGACTTAAAACATTAAGTAGCATATAATCATATAAAAATTTGCTGAAAAAGAGTTAACTACAAATGCATCGAATAAAGTACTAAAAACTATTAACTTCTAGCAGTTTCACAAATCTACGGTGCACAATATAGCATACAATTAAAATAAAGCATTACAGTCCACAAATAAACAGTCTCAACAATAAAGTACAACTAAACATAAAAATAAACAGAAATCTAACTAAAGCACCACCAATCGTCTTCTTCTTCTTCTTCTTCCACACCCAAATTCTGTTGTTGATATGGAGTAAAAACAGGGTGAGTAGGAAACTGAACTGAGTGATCACCCTTCATCAGCATCATATTCAAACTTTTGTCGTATCAAATCATCATTATTAGCATGTCTCGCCTCCATATTTTCCATTCTACTATCCAATCTTAAGATATCTCCCTGTTGGATCATCATCCGCTCCATAAGTTCCTGAATAGTAGGGGTACTAGAAGTACTTGAAGTAGAAGGAATATCTCTGGTCCTACTTCCAGATCTCTATCCAACATGAGATTCATAAGTCTTTAAATTGACAGGCCTAAAAGTTTTTAGAGGTTCAATCCTTTCCTCATCTACTTTATAATCAACTCCTGCCTGCTCACATAGTGTGAAGATCAGTGCAAGGTGAGATAAACCACTAGTGGTCTCTCCCAAAGCAATAGATTGAGTGCTCTTATAAATAATAGAGCCTACATTTATCCTCATCACCTGTTGGAGACAGAAGTTCAAGATGGCTCTTTCCTTTGTTACCTCACTATGATGGTTTGTTGGTATCATTCTTCCAGAAATAAAATAGTGTCAAGCCTTAGATACTTCATTTAACATAGAAAGAGGAAAGTTTACCTGAACACCAATCTTCACTTTCCAAGTTACTCTTCCATCAGTAATAAAAGAAATAACCTCAACAAAGGCCTTATTTGTAGCAGAAAATGATTATTATTGGCAGTTTTTCACATCTTCTAACTGATAAAATTCATTAATCTTCCTTGAAGTAAACTCCACCATTTTCCCTTGAACAAACACATAGTCTTCAGAAGTTTCCTTGAAATTGGCATAGAACTTCATCACTACACCAATAATTGCCTCGGTAGTTAAGTAGCAAAAATTCTCCCACTGCTGAGCATTGATTAATCTTTCAACTTCTCCTCTCAAATTTTTAAATCCTTGATCCAGAATCAGTTTTTTAGTTGTAAGTAGACTATTGAAGCAAATGTTGGCCCTATAGTTAACAAACCTTTGATCATCAAAATCTACTTTTCTCTTTCCTTTGCTCATTCTTGGTGTCATGGTAAATCTAAGAAAATTTGATAAAATCAAAATAAATTCCCAAAAGTTCCAAAAATCATAATGTAGAACGTTTTAAACTTAAATCTACTAAGTAAGAGTTCTTCACCAAAGGATTTTCTCAAAATCTTCCAAAAAAATCTCAAAAGTTTGGATCTCGGCAATGTAGGAAAAATCTTTGGTGAAAATAAAAAATTTTGAGTTCAAAGTGAAGCTCTTACCTAGAGAAGATGAAATCCAAACTTTGTTTGCCTTAAAATCGCCTCAAATCCAAGCAATAGCAAGCCCTAGGTGCAAAAACCAGAGGTTGAAGGTGACTCAAAGGTTAAAAATGGCATTTCACTGTACAAATCGTGAATTTTAAGGGTGTTTCAGTCGGTTCAGGTCGAGGGCACTGTGGGAGCCCATGCTGGCGCCGTCGACGCCAGTGGCAAAAAAATTCATATTTTTATTTTTAAAATTTTAATTTTCTCTCAATTTACTCCAAAGTTTATTTAGTCATTTTGGACATTAATTTTCATCATAAAATAATTCACAAATAAGCATTTTCACAAACAACACTAAACTAACTTTTATATATGAAAATACACTTTTTACAAATATATTTTCTAATCACACTTCCACATCCTTAAAACAAACTAAATTATAATTCAACTTCGAAATCAAGCCACAACACTAGAACGCTGACATAAAACTATACACAATTAAAGTCAATAGAATTCTAAAGCAAAGTAAAGTAAATCAAATCCACACAATTACATTAAACACATAAGTATTTTAAACTAGTAAAGAGTCCAACTTCTTCAACTATTCTGCCTCATTTTCAGTGTTTTCTCCTCCTCTAATATCTCCCATAGACTGGTAATGGACATACAAATTGTAGAAGGGTCGGTATGAGAATTGATCAGTCAAATTTTCATTGATCCATCCATTTTTCTTAAACATCTGCACCAATTCTGCTTCAATTGTCCTAGTATGATCAAAGTTCTCCTTCATTCTCCAATCTAGGTGATCAAAAAGGTAGTTAAGATTTCTTATTACATTCGTAATACTCTGATGTTCTCTTTCTATTCTCTTCATTTTCTTCTCCAAAGTCATTGAACTTTCAACTGTTGGTGGCATCAATGGTGTTGAAGCATGTGATGAATGATCCAGAATAACATCTAATACTTCATTTCCATTCCCTATATAATAGCCATCAATAGGAATCATGGGCTCCCAAGGTAATAAAACTTTTTCCCAACTTTCATATGAAACTTGAGATTGACTGCAAAGTAAAAAATTATAGAAGGATGCCCAAGTCCATATATTGGTCCATTCATAATAATACCCATAACATATTTGAAAATAATTGACCCCACATCAATGGGTTTTTCCATTTGAATGCAATAGTTTAAAATGACACTTTCTTTTGTAACTCTACTAATCTTCATGGTAGGGAGTACTTTTGCAGATATGAAGAAATGCCATTATTTTGAAATTAGATTAAAAAGCAAAGCAGAGAAACTAACGTATCCTTCATCTCTGATTTCACAATTATCATTTTCATTCGTCAGAAAATTATATACTTATTGCATCATATCTCTTGTTGGGATAAAATTTATATAATGACAGATTGGAACATTTTCTGTCATATTCAAATCATTAATCTGAGCTAGAGTAAATGGTATAGCCTTACCTCGAACGAAAATAACTCCTTGGGTAATTCCATGTAAGTTAGCATAAAACCTTTTACTATGGGTGCTACAACTGCAGTGGTAGTGTAGCACAGAATTTCCTAGCGCCTCTGCACAATGATTTTCTCAATCTGTGAACTTGGATTTCTCACTCCATGGTTGATAAAGCCTCTCTACTTGATAAGTCTCTTCTTCGTGATGACTTTAACATATAATCTCTACGAGTCAAAACTGATAAAATTTCTTCTATTAAAAACTTTATACCTTGAAGTATTTCTGGAATTGAAAGTCATGGAATTCAAAATTAGGAAGTTTCTGGACGTCCAAGGCATTTTTTTAGGACTTTAAAAACACCTCTCAGTGGTTATTGAGGAGAGAAATCTTGCCAAAGTATTCCAAATCCTTTCTACACGTAAGAAACTGCTTGGGACGTCGTCGGCGCTCCCGATGGTGTTGTCGGCGCCAGAGGCCAAATTCGTGTCTATAACTTTTTTTGTTCAATTTGATTCTAAATTTTCCTCCAATAACCATATTTGTCTTAATTTATGATATATAATTGTGTAGGACTTAAAAATATTATTATTTCCTAATACATAAATACACTTATTAAACAAAAGAGTAATATATGGATATATCAATTTGTATATGGGTTGCCTCCCACAAAGCGTTTGGTTTAACGTCGTCAGCCCAACGTACCATTTGTTTAGTTAGGTTGACTTAATATTAAAACTTCTTTGAGTTGTGGTATGTATCCTTCATAATAATGTTTCAATCGATGCCTATTAACCTTAAATATTTTTTTCAATTTTAAGATCCTTAATAACAACAGTTCCATAATGATAGACTTTAATTACTTTAAATGTTCCTAACCAACTGGATTTCAATTTTCCTAGAAATAATCTTAATCTTGTATTATATAATAAAACTTCTTTTTTAGGTTCAAACTTTTTCTTAATAATCTTCCGATCATGCCATATTTTCATTTTCTCTTTATAGATTTTGACATTATCATATGCTTCATTTCTAATCTCCTTAAGTTCATTGATTTGCAATAATCTTTTCTCACCAGCATCTTTTAAAATAAAATTAAATTCATTAATAACCCAAAGTGTTTTATGCTCCAATTTTACTGGTAAGTGACATGTTTTCCAAAAATAAGTCTATATGGGGACATTCCTATAAGAGTCTTACAAGCAATTCTGTTTTCCTATAATACAGTATCTAAATTAGCAGACCAATCCAATTTATAGGGATTTAAAGATTTTTCTAAAATTTATTTTATTTCACGATTTGATATTTCTGCTAGACCGCTGGTCTGAGGATGATAAGCAGTAGAGAATATATGCATAATATCATACTTTTTAATTAATTTTTTGATTCTCTTATTTCTAAAATGGGTTCCTCCATCTGTAATAATTACTCTTGACATTCCATATTTTATAAAAATATTTTTATTTAAAACTTTAGAAACACTCCAAGCATCACATTTAGGTACAACAACAACTTCAACCCATTTTGATATATAATCAACATCAAGTAATATATATAAGTTTCTAAATGAAGGCATAAATGGTCCCATAAAATCTAATCCCCACACATAAAAAATTTTAACTTCCAATGTGTATTTTAGAGGTATTTCATTCTTCTAGAAATATTTCCAACTCGCTGACATTTATCGCATGTTTTAGTATATTCATTAACATCTTTAAAAAGAGTAGGCCAATAAAATCCAGCTTGCAAAATTTTATAAGCAGTTCTATTTGTTCCTAAATGTCATCTAAATTCAGAATCATGACATCTTTTAATTATTTGTTGAGTTTCTTTGTAAGGCATACACCTTCTAATAATTAGATATTTACATTGTTTATATAAATATGGGTCATCCTAAAAATAGAATTTTGAATCATATATAAATTTCTTTAATTGTTGATTCTTAATATCCGGTGGTAGAGTATCACTTACAATGTAATTTACTATATCAGCATACCATGGTGTATTTATTTCATCAATACTATAAAGTTGTTCATTAGGAAAATTTTCTAAAATTTTACTTCCAAAATTAGTTAATATTTCTATTTCTATTCTAGACAAATGATCAGTTATTTGATTATCATTTTTTAGTTAATATTTCTTTTTCTAGTCTAGACAAATGATCAGCTATTTGATTATCATTTCCCTTTATATCAACTATAGTAAAGACAAACACTTGCAATAGAAGTATCCATCTAATTAATCTTAGTTTAGCGTCCTTCTTTTGCATCAAGTATTTGATAACAGAACGATTTGTATGCACTATACATTTAGTTTCAATCAAGTAAGGTCTAAATTTATCAAAGGCATAAATAATAGCTAACAACTCTCTTTCAGTAGTAGTGTAGTTAATTTGAGCATCATTTATAGTTTTACTAGCATAATATATTACTTTAAAAACTTTGTTGTCTTTTTCCTAAAACCGCTCCATTAGCATAATCACTAGCATCACACATTATTTCAAATGGTTTCTCCCATCAGGTGGGACTATTATAGGTGCAGTGATTAATTTTTCTTTTAATAGTTCAAATGCTTTTATGCATTCCCCATTAAAATCAAATTTTGTATCTTTTTCTAAAAGTTGGCAAAATGGCTTAGTTATTTTTGAAAAAATTTTTTATGTAATGCCCATAGAAACCAACTTGTCCTAGAAAACTTCTTACCCCTCTGACCGTAGTCAGTGGTGATAATTTTTCAATAACTTAAATTTTTATAGGATCTACTTCCATGCCATTTTTATAAATTTTATACCCAAGTACAATTCATTCTGCAACCATAAATTGATATTTTTCTCAATTTAGTACTAGGTTGATTTTTTCACATAATTCCAGAAATTTTTCTAAATTATTTAAACATAATTCAAATGAAGTCTCAAACATAGAGAAATCATCTATAAATACTTTCATTCCATGTTTAATCAAATTACTAAATATTGATATCATATATCTTTAAAATGTCGGAGGTGCATTGCATAGTCCAAAAGGCATTCTACGAAAAGCAAATGTTTCATAAGGGCTTGTAAATGTTGTTTAATCTTGATCCTCAGGAGCAATTAGAATTTGATGATAACCGATATATCCATCTAAAAATCAGTAATATTTGTTTCCAACCAATCTATCCAACATTTGGTCTAGAAAGGGTAAAGGAAAGGGATCTTTTTTGGTGGTCATGTTTAATTTTCTATAATCTATACAAATTCACCAACTAGTAACTTGTCTTATTGGAATTAATTCATTTTTCTCATTTACTTTAGTGGTCACTCCTCCTTTCTTTGGAACACAGTGAATTGGGCTTACCCAAACATTGTTTGAAATATGATATATAATTCTAGCATCTAACCATTTTAAAATTTTTTTTTTAACAATTTTTTCATTATTGAGTTTAATCTCATTTGAGGATTAGCTTTAGGTTCGTATTGATCATCTAATATAATTTTGTGCATACAAATTAAAGGGCTAATTCTTTAATATCTGCTAAAGTCCATCCAAAAGCCTTTTAATATTTTTTTAACATTTCTATTAATTTTTGTTATTGAATTTTAGTTAACTCAGAAGATACAATAACAGGCAATTTAGATGAATCTGCTAAAAACACATAGTTTAAATGAGCAGGTAATACTTTTAGTTCAAGTTTAGATTGTTTAATACTTGAAGGAATAAAATTTTTATTATCATATTCCAATAAATCTAAAGTTTCAAATTTTTCTTGAATATAATCTAAATTTTCTTTTTTTATTTCATCCTTATTCTCAATAAATTCTTCTTGCTTTAATTTTTCTTCAAAATCTTTATTAAATTGTTCATTACTTAGATAATCAGTGACTTTCATCCTAAAACATTCATTGTCTTTTTCTATTGTAGGATATTTCATAGCTTTTTCAATATTAAATTTTACTTCTTGATCATTAACTCTCATTATTAATTATCCTTTTTGCACATCTATCACAGTTCTCCCTCTTGCAAGAAATGGTCCCCCCAAAATAATAGGAATCTCTTTATCTTTCTCCATATCTAATACTATAAAGTCTACATGGAAAATAAATTTATCCACTTTTACTAATACATCTTCTGTAACTCTTTTAGGATAGGTTATTTATCGATCAACTAACTGAAGAGTTACAGTAGTAGTAGGGGAAACCTCTTCTAAATTTAAACATTTAAAAATCGATAGAGGCAGAAGATTGATACTCGCTCCTAAATCACATAAGACCTTTCCATAAAACTTTTCACCAATTGCACAAGGTATAGTAAAGCTACCAGGATCTTTTAATTTTTCAGGAAGCTTTTTCTGAATAATAGCGCTACACTTTCCACTAAGTGCAACAATCTCATGGTCTACAAACTTCCTTTTCTTGTTTAGTATATCTTTCATAAATTTCACATAACTTGACATTTGTTCCAAAGCCTCAATGAAAGGAATGTTTATCGTTAATTTTGTATGGATTTCCAAAAAATTTGGTAAATTATTCATCTTTATTCTTTTGCTTTAGTCGTTGAGGAAACACAGGTACTGGTTTTTCTTGTGGAGCTTGTGTTTGTTCATTTTCATTATGGTCACTTTCAATCTCTTCCTTCTCCTCATCAACTTTAGTTTCTCTTTGGATTCTTGTTTCAATTTCTTTTCCACTTCGTAATTGAATTGCTTTAATTTAATCTTTATTTTTTTCTTTGGGATTAACTTCTACAGTACTTAGAAGATTTCTTGAAGGTCTGTTACTAAGTGCAGTAGCAATATGTCCTAATTGATTTTCAATATTTCTAATAGCAGCCTCTTGATTTTGTATTTAATTTCCCATATTCAACATTACCTCTTCCATCGTCAATTTCTTTTCCTTAACTTGTGGGTTAGGGTTAGAGTTAAATCCAAGAGGATAATAAGGTCGATAATTAGGATTTCCTTGATTATTTAAATTTCCTGAGGGGCTCATTGAATTGTTATAATTATTCCAACTAAAATTAGGGTGAGTTTTCCATCCAGGGTTGTAATAATTAAAATAAAGATTATTATTTTGATTATTAATAGCATTTAAAGTTTCATAAGATGATTGAGTATCAATTATCTATCCTAGTGAATTTTCATCTAATACTGGTGGTATTTGAGAATAATTCACTCCAATTTGATCAATCCTTTTTGATATAACAACAATTTGAGATGCTAAAATAGACATTGCATCAGAGTCATGAATACTAGCTACTCTCTTATGATTTACCCATTCAGAGGGCCATTGAAAATTGTTAGTAGTCATTTCTTTTATTAAAGAGTATGCTTCATCAAAAGTTTTTGACATTAAAGATCCACCTGCAATAGCATCTATAATAGATCTAAGCGATTCTACTAATTCATTGTAAAAAGTTTGAATTATTAACCAATCTGGTAAAGCATGGTGTGGACATTTTCTAAGGAGAACCTTAAATCTTTCCCAGGCTTCATATATCGATTTCCTTTCAAATTGACAAAAAGATGTAATATCTTTTCTAAGCTTAATGGTTTACGAGGGTGGAAAATATTTAGCCAAGAATTTTTGTGATAGTTCTCCCCATGTTCTGATAGATCGAGGTGCTAATGAATTTAACCAAGCTTTGGCTTTATCCCTTAATGAAAAAGAAAAAATTTTAAGCCAAACAACATCATTAGATACTCCGTCATATTTAAAAGTACCACAAATTTTAAGAAAACTAATAAGATGTATGTTAGGATCTTCAGTAGGTGTTCCTCCAAACTGATTAGTTTGTACCATTTAGATAATAGCAGGTTTAAGCTCATATGAATTAGCAACAACATCAGGATTTTGAATAGTTAAGTGAAGTTCATCTGCTGTTGGGTAAGCAAAATCTTTTAAAGGTCTTTGTCGATTTTCATTTATTTGATTATCTAATTTATTAGCCATTTTGTTCAAAATTTTAATTTCTTTTTGTTGTTTTCAAATTTTTCTAATAGTACGTTCTAATTCTGAATCGTAGGGTACTAAACCTTTAGATCCAATATATTGCATAAACAAATATAATAAGCAAAGAACAATTTCTTAAATATATAGTTATATATTTTTTGGGTTTTTTAATTATATATATATTTTTTATTTTTTTGTATTTTGTATATTTTTCTCTAAATTTCCTAATTTACCAAATCTATTTAATTTATTATTATCTTCCTTGGCAACGACGCCAAAAACTTGATCCCAGTTGAATATAGTTGTGTAAAATTTATAAAAACTTGATGTGGTACTTTAAAAATAATAACGTTAAGCACTTAAGATTGGGATTATATGCAAGTATATGTATCGTTATCAAGTAATAGAAGACTTTTTATTTAAGTCCCAAATATCGATCCCACGAGGAATGTTTAAATTTGAAATGATAAATTAACTAAGAAATTCATAGAAATCAAACGAAATCACTATCACTAATTTTGAATGTGGAAGATACAAAACTAAATTATTAACTACTAGAGAAACGTACATGCAGAGTTTAAAAATAGTAACTACTAAACTATGTTTATGTGATGAAGTTTTCTTATATGAAAAAGCATATTTCCCACTACAATGAGCTTTTTGGTGAAATGAGATGAGATAAATGGTTTAAATTTATATTGCCAAATAGAAGCAATTTTAATTCTCTACCTTGATTCAGTGTTATAGAAAATCATTGGCTAATTTTAAGTTTAGTCTCTAGATCTGTGGCTAGGCTAGGAGGATATTGGCTCCCACTCCAAAGCTCCCACTACCCTTCCCCTGAAGGCTAACTCTCGCTTTAGTTTTTAAACACTAAGATTGAATTGAGAATTTTTATTGTCACCCTAGAAATCTCCAATTCTACACCCAACAAAGTATATTTTGCTATTTATTTGAATTAATTCCATGAACAAAATACTTCTTCATGGACTTAAATGTGATTATCACTCTGTTGTAGAACTCATACTTCATTTCTCGGATCATATGTTTCACAACATATTTTATCAGTTCAATTGGTCAGATCGATTTTTAAATTAAGAGCGGAGTTGAAAAACTATCACAATTTATTTTAAATTTTAACATTGGCACATCCAAATTATCTCTTGATTTCATCATATCTCAGAATAGGAGAAAGATAAAGGAAACAACTCAGACTTCATGAGAAAGATACAACAAAACATAAGTTTCATATATAAAATAAAGTTCATATAACAATAATAAACAAACAACACTTATCTGAAACTCATTCTCAAAGCAAATCCCTTGTAGCCTCTCTTATAAAATGTAGGAAGAAGAAATCTCTCACTTCTCTTCCTCTCCAACACTTTTTAGAGAAGAATTCACACTTAAACTCACCACAAAAACTCAAAACTATAAAGACAATAACTAACTAATGGCATGGAATGTAGGCGCGGGAAGAGGAAAACTGAGTGAGTGGAAGACTGTGAAATGGTGCAAAGGGGGGTGGGTTTTTTAATAAAATTTCGGCCCTAAATAGAGCCTAGGGTCAGTTCTCCAATAGGTGCATCCAAAAGCTCTTCAAAAAGTGTCGAAATTCATAAAATCTTCTAGAAATAGGGTCTGCACCGACACTGACACCTTGGCGCCCATTCTGACAATGTCGGTGACAGAGGCCATTTAATTAATCTATCTTCTCTATCAAACAGCGCCATCGACACTAAACATTTTTTTAAATTCTCAATTTTGACTCTAAATTTCATTCTTTTTGCTTCCTTTTTGCTCCAAGTCCTAAAAATCAACAACCTACAAAAAACACAAAAAATACCTTCCCTTAAAGTGCAATATCACCAAAAATAGGTATAAAATATGGGTCTAAAAATACATATATTTTTGGTGTATCAAAGAGTAAACCCTCGTCGGTGTGCAAGACAAAAATATGCTTTCGATTCTACCTTCTAAGGTAGTAGCCATATCAAGGAGGCTAGACCAATTTGGAATGAGCCAACCTCAAGTACCTCTAGTGATTGAGAAAAATTCATTTGTACAAATGATTGATGCTAGTACTTCATCATTTGAGACCTTAAATTCAATCAACAAGAGTTCTAACAACCCTTGTTCTAATTTTTGTAACCCAAGTTGAATGAACCGTCCTAAATTTAATTAAACAATAATTCTAGTGAGGGAAGCCAATAATGTTGAAATAACCAGCAAATCCATTAGGAAGTCGGAATAATCAAGGTAGTGACATCTATAGACATTCTTATCCTCATGGATTTAACTCTAAAAAAAAATTAAAAAAAAAAGAAGTTATTATTGGAGGAGGTTGTATTGCATTTGGGGGATTAATTGCAAAGTCAAGGTGCATAAGGAACATATAAAACCATTTGGGACAAATTGCTAACTCACTGAATAATCGACCCCAAGAAACTCTTCCTAGTAACACTGAGATTAACAGTAAGAAGAAGAATAGTGAGCATGTAAAAGTTGTCCAATTAAGGGTAGAAGAGAGTTGGAAAATGTAGCTTGAAAAGATTTAGAAGTTGAAAAAGAGGTTGTAGAACCTGAAAAACATTTGAAAATTGTTTCCAAAAACTTAGAGAAACCAGTCTCTCCAACTAAGATTATATTAGAAAAACCATCACCTTCATTTCTTCAAATACTTAAAACAAAACTGGACCAACAATTTTTGAAATTTTTGGAGGTATTCAAGAAGCTAACTCTTAATATTCATTTTTTTCTGAGATTCTGGAGTAAATGCTCAATTATGTAAAGTTCATGAAAGACATTCTTAATAAGAAGAGGATGTTTGGAGATTATGAGACAGTTACACTTAGTAAATAGTGCAGTGCTATCATTTAGAAGAAACTTCCTCAGAAACTCAAGGATCCTAGAGAATTATTATCCCTTGTGCATTAGGAGAAATATTTTTTTAAAAAGCTTTATGTGATCTTATAGCAAGTATAAACCTTATTCCATTGTCAATTTTTAGAAGGTTACGACTAGGAGAAGTGCCTCCTACTACTGTAACCCTTCAGCCAGCTAACCGATCGATTACTTATCCAAAGGGGATTATAGAAGATGTCTTAGTTAAGCTGAATAAGTTTATTTTTACTTTTGGTTTCTTTGTATTGGATATGGAGGAAGATAAATAAATTACAATCATTTTATGTAGACCATTTCTAGCCACTAGATGAGATATGATGATGTGCCAAAAGGTGAATTAACTATGAGAGTAAACGATTAGGAGGTTGCATTTAATGTCATGAAATCTATAAAGTTTCCTTCTAAAGGAAATGAAGATGCATATTTTCAGATGGAGTTAATTGTGTATTTGTGTCGTAGCCATTTCTAAGAAAGTTATAAAGATAAGTCATTAGAGCCAGATTTTGATAAGGAAGTAATAAACTTTCAGGATAAATTAGCCTTATTGACTATTAATGATTCATAATTTATTTAGAAGAGTTTTGAGGCTTGTGTTGATTTGTTGTGCCACAGAGAATCATCTTGGATAATGGCTCAGCCTTCAGAAGTACCATGATCAACAACTTTGTTAGATGACACAGTATAGACTGGAGGTACTATACAATTTATTACCCAAAACCGAATGGATTGACAGAAGCCTTCAATAAAACACATGTGTAGATATTGAAGAAGACCTTAGACAACAATGAAAGAGAAAGGCATGAATAGTTTCTAGAAGCCCTATGGGCATATAGAACAATGTTCAGAACTCTAACGCAGTCTACGTGTATGCTCTAGTGTATGGGTTTGAGGTCGTGGTTCACCTAAAAGTACAACTCCTGCCACTTAGAGTTGCAGTGACAAAAAAGATTATAATAGATGACAATGTCAAACTCTGACTCCAAGAACTATAAAGTTTCAAAGGGAAATGGTTGGATGCAAAACAAAATCTAGAGTTGTATCAGACAAACATGATGCAAACCCATGATAAACTGGTCTACCCAAGAACTATCAAAGTCGGAGAACTGGTTCTCATTCTTAAAATACTATTCCTGCACACTGTAGGATATGAGGAAATTTTGAACCAACATCGGAGGGACTATTCATGTTTGAAAGAGTCTACTCTAGAGGATCCTACCAATTAGTGGACAACCAAGGTAAAAAACTAGTGTTATTGAAAAATAGATTGTATCTTTAAAAGTACCACTTGTCGTGATATTCTAAGGGCAAAACATGGCTTCTAGAAGCACTGATGCGATAATTGTATGTAACTGGGTCTAGGAATAAAGAAAAGTTTTTGACAAGATGTTTCAACAAGATAAAGAAAATCCTCTCTGAACTCTTCAATCAAATTCTATACAAAAAAAACATGATAAAGTCAATAAAAGAAATGAAAAATAAAACAAAAAAATGATGATCTCATTGATGAAGAAAGACAAAAATTCTACATAATTAATAACAACATATTATTCTTATTCAACTTGAGATTCAACAAACTAAACTTTCTCCTATTTTATGTAGGAAAATGTCGAGCCTGAGGCTAATTTTCTCTTTCAAAAATAGCATCAATCTTACACTAGATGAGGATAGGCTGGCATAAGAAGCTGCCATTAACTTCATCCTGGATTTTGAAGAAATTGAGATAGAATAAAAAAGGCCGTTATTAAATGTAGTGAGTCAAGAAAAAGTATGTGATCGGGAACCCGTACTAAAATTCAAGAATCAAAGAACTAGCACGACCCCAAAGAAGAGGACTTTGGGGGAGAACACAGAGAATACCTAGCACGAAGATTTGTATATGTAAATATTTATGAAGTTGACACCACTTAACGGCGCCAAAAACTAGATGCAAGCAGACTTAGAATAAATATGCAATATGATGCTAACAAAAATACTTTTTATAAATATAATTTAGCTTTTAAAACTCCTTTCAAACTGTCAAATCTCTACTAAATATCAACGCAAGTATATGTATCGTTCAAGTAATAAAGGGCTCTAATGAAGTCCTATGTATCGATCCCATAGGGAAGTTGGAAAATCCTAAAGTAAATTATGGAAATTATTTTATAATAAAAATAAAAAATAAAAGTAAAGTGAGAAATTTGAAAATTGACTACTCAGGTGAATGCTAATTACAAAATTATAGAAATTAAATTAAACTAAATACTAAACTTTCTAAAGTAAAATTGTGAAAATTAAACAAAATTTTTGTTGTGACGAAAAGTTCAAATTTAAAAAAGCATCCTTCCCCTATAACGAGTATATGGTTTGTGAAGAAATTCAAATAATTTAAATATATATATAAAAACTATTTTGTGTCAAATAGGAGCAATCCTATTCTTTACTGTCTTTTCAGTGTTATATAGAACATTGACTAATTCAGAGTTTGATCCCTAATTTTGTGGTTAGGCTAGGAGGATACTGACTGCCACTCTAGAGCTCCCACTACTCCCTCCCTTGAGGGCTAACAATCTCGCATTAGTTTCCAATCAACTGAACTAAATCGGGAGTTTTAATATGTCACCTTAAAATCTCCAATTCTACATCCAACAAAAGTATATTTCCTTATTTATTTGCACTCAATCCCATGGATGATATACTCTCCCATGAAATCAAATGTGATTCTCCTTATGTTTTATAAATTATATTTCTTTTAAGAACATATGTATCTGAACAAGTTTTAACATTTTAATTGGCTATATCGAAAAGTAAATGAAGATCGGAGTTCAAATTATCACAAATTATTATCATTTAAAATTGTAGAAAATAAAATCTATTCTTCACAAAACCATATCTTTTAAGTAGGGAGAAGGATAAAGAAGACTACTCATAATTCATGAGGATACGATAAAACATGAATTTCATATATAAAAATAAGTTTGCAAAATAAAAGAAATAAAATACAACTTATCTCACAATCCTTCCTAAGCAAATCCCTAGAAGTTCTCTCCAAACCTTTCTCTCTTATAATCACTCCCAATTCTCTCTTATAAATGTAATGAAGAAGAAATATCTCACCTTCCCTCTCCTCTTACAAACCTAAAAGAAAATCTCCTCTTCTCTCTCTCTCAACTCTCATGCCACACCCCAAAGCTCTTCTTTTTCGTTCCCCCTTAGACTCTTCAAGTCTTCTTCTTTTATTTTGGGCTGCCTCCTTAAGAAAAAAGTTCAAAATTCCCTCCAAAAATTCCTCCAAAAGTTAACTCTTTTGAATTCAAAAGATGTGTCCTTTGATCCAAGAGTCATATCCCTTTATAAAAGAATCTTCCAAATTATTTAGATGCATTGAATTACTCTAAGAGGTGCGTAGAACAAGTGTCCTTTTGAAAATTCACAGAAAATTTGTCTTGAACCGCCTTAATTTGAAAAGTTCATCTCTGATGCATCATGCGCCAATCTGTTGCATGATGCGCCATAATCCAAAATTGACTCTTTTTGCTCCAAATTTTGTCCTTTTTGTCATTTTTGCTCTAAATGCCTAAAAATGATTTACTAACAACAAAAACACAAAAATACCCTTCTTTAAAGTGCAATATCACCAAAAATAAGCATATAATAGGTACTTAAAACATTATATTATTTTAGTGTATCAATACCCCGACAAACGGCAGTCTAAATGTCGGAGAGGGCAAGATAAGGTCTATGGTTTTGACAGTCGATAGTGAGCTTCTCAGTGCTCCCCCATTAGATCCCATAGAAAACTAGTCCACAAGGAAGATGCCTCTAACTTGCACACAACAGTAAAATTACAAACATCATAAGCATAGGATGCTTGACCGGTTGGAGAGAAGAAAGATAAGTGTAGTAGTTGTGAAGCATATCCCAGCCGTTCCGGAGAAGGAAATGTTTGAGTAGCCTATGGGGGATGCTTTGCTTAAGTTTGTGATAGAACAACCACTGTCAATTTTTGTCAAAGGTCACGCTCTTTTGGAATACATGCCAGCAGAACCATACATAGAATGTGTGGAGTGCGCTATCTCCCCAACAGTATAGAGGAGCGATGAATGCCCAAATATGGAGACATATATTCCATTATTTGTTAAGCCAAGACAACTATAGATTGTTTCTAAAAATGAGTTGGGGAGGTTTTAAAAGGTTAGAAAAAAGAACTTCAAGCATTTTGAACGAATGCAAGGGAAGTACGTCATCATCCTGGAAGGATTGGAATTATACACTGACATTTTTTCTGAGCATGAGTAGAGAAAGATAGTGGACTGCATCTTTGAATTGAATTACAGAGGCCACATGTGTTGTTTGAAGAAAAGGACATATTCATAATCCCAGAAAATGGATGAGAGGCAAGGGAAGGATCAACATATAGTGTGGCTGGTGCTATAACTTCGCCTCCACATGGATTATGAGACATGATGAGGTAGACCTGATGCCTTCAATAATAAAGACAATTATTAAGAGAATGGTTTCTTGGTATGCTTTACCAATGGATTGTGTGCCTAATAGTTATATAATCAACATATATGAAGAGGGGCACTACATTTCACCTCATATAGAGCACCATGATTTATTGAGGCCGTTCTGCATAATCGCCTTCATTAGCGAATGCAACATCATGCTCGGAAAAGAACTGCGAATCATTGGCCTGTGTGAATTTTGAGGGCCAGTAGAGATCCCTCAACTAGTTAGATCAGTTTTGATACTTAAATGAAATGGAGCTGATTTGGCAAAACACTGCATCCCAGCTGTGTCGCAGAGGAGAGTGTCCAACATTTTTTGACAGATGGATCACAACACAACACCATTTGGATACCAACCACGCCTAGACCTGGAAAGATTAAAACCTTTGGAGATATGATTATTCGATAACAACACACCTCTAAGTGTATTTGAAAGGACATTCATTCCAGAGAATAGCTTAGGTGGTATGGTTAGTCTCCCCATAGTCCTAGAAAACGAAACAAACATGAAGACATGACAGCGACTTTATATATGCTTAAAAATACAAGAATTTGATACAGTTTCTAGAAGATTTAAGTCCCCGGCGCGCCAAAAACTTGACAACGGTTATAGATTTGATAAAAATGTGTATAAAATATTCAATAATTACAAAGTCACACTTATCAACGCAAGTATACATATTGTTCTCAAGTAATACAGGGCTCTAATGGAGTTCTGGATATCGATCCCACAGGGAGTAATACTAGAGGCTATGAACTATGAATTTAGAAAATCAATACTTAATCACAATAATACAGTTCAAATCACTTAATTTTTACTAATAGGCAATTGAAATAAATATGTAATTTTAACAAACTCTTAATTAACTAATTCTACTAATAAAGTTTCTAATGTGAAGTTTAATATATAAGAAAACATCCTTCTCCTTGTCAAGAAATTAAAGTGAATGGATCAAGTGAATTAGTTCAAATTGTATTGTGCCAAATAGTAGCATACCTATTCTTTATCCTTTGGTCCAGGCATAAAGAACATTGACTAATCCTATGCTTAGTACTGAATCTGCGGCTAGGCTGGGAGGATACCGGCTCTCACTTCGGAGCTCCCACATTCCCTTCGCCTGAGGGCTAACATCTACCCTTCCGCACCAAAATGATAGGACCAAATTGAGGATTTCAGTCTGTCACTCTAAAAACTCCAATTCTATGCCTGGTAATTTTATTTCTCTATTTATTTGCACCCATCTTTCAAGGACTTTGACCTCCCTAATTCTTGGATGCAATCTTCACTTTAGTTGTAAAACTCAACATATTTTAAAAAATCAATTGGCCAGATTGAAACTAAATTAAGATCAAAGTGAAAAGATCATCACAACTTCTTTAACATTCTCATGGCTTAACCAATTCAAATCAACATTTCACAAAATCTCAAGACAAGGAGAAAGACAGAGAAAACTTCTCAGAACTCATGGAGAAGATACAAAAAAACTTAGAACTTATATATAAAAGCAAAGTCATACAAACTTCAAGAAGTAAATACCACATATCCACAAGCAAACTCCTCGAAGTTCCTCTGAATCTCTTATTTTCTTTACAGCACAGAATTCTTCTTTGAAGTGGCAAGGAGGAAGAAATCTCTTACTTTCCTTCCACTCTTACAATCTCTCAAAGAATCTCTCATAATACTAACCCTAAATTAAACTATCTACACTCTACAAACACCATGGGGCTCCTCTTTTTTTGGCCTAAATGTTTCTCTTTAAGTTGCAGAAGAGTTTTCCAAGAGTTGCCTAAGCATCCCTTCAAAAATCGTCTACATTCAATGTACCTATTAAAAGAACCGCCGTTCTCGCCGTCGGTGGCCTCGATGACGCCGTCAGCGGCCTTTTAGAATATTTGATTCTGGACTCTCGGGAAAAACCCG
Source organism: Phalaenopsis hybrid cultivar (assembly GCA_002079205.1). Taxonomy (NCBI): domain Eukaryota; kingdom Viridiplantae; phylum Streptophyta; class Magnoliopsida; order Asparagales; family Orchidaceae; genus Phalaenopsis; species Phalaenopsis hybrid cultivar. The sequence continues at coordinate 24,568 of JXCR01124674.1, read as the reverse complement.
CCGTCGGCGCCATTGGGCTCACCGTCAGCGTCATAGTTCAAATCTTCATATTTTGGTCCTTTTTGCTCCAAATTTGCTCCTTTTTACATCTTTTTGCTCCAATGACCATAATTCAACATACCTGCAACAAGATATCAAAAATACCTTTCTTTAAAGTGCAATATCATCAATATTAGTATAACATAGGTATGAAAATCTCAATATATTTTTCTTTGGAAAAAATCCCCCAAACTTAACTATTACTTGTCCTCAAGTAATTTTAGTACTACATAAAAGTTATGATCTATTGTAGTAAATTTTTAATTCAGAAATACTATAAATTTGATTTAAGTAAATACCATAGTGAAATTTTTAGAAAAAATTCAATTAATTAAATTAACTCTACAGTTACAAGACTATCTAGTCATCCAANTTAGAGGATAGGGGGGGGGTTATATCTGCATTATACCCTCTGTAACCTCCCTGTAATCTACTTGTAACATACCTTTAACTTACAAATATATGAAAACAGAAACGCAAAACTTACTAGAATGTACATGTATGTTACAGGTAGGTTACATGGCTGTCACTATGGGTATAACGCGGATATAACCCCCTGACACCCTCTGAATGACTTCCCTGACGTACGCAGCACAGCATACGTCTTACGTACGCAATTTTTTCTCCTTATTCAGACTTGCCCCTCCCGTTAATAAAAAGATAAAACAAAAAAAACTTTAAATATTATAATATAAAAGATAATAAATAAAAGAACTTTCTAAAATTGCATCGTTATCTTCTTGTATTAGATGTGGTAAGCGGGTAAATTATGATAATTGCCACCTCACAAATTTACCTTAGAACGTTAGGTGTGCAACTTTGAATCATATATGGAAAAGATGAAATAAATCCGTTTGGACGTTGAAAGATTGAATTTATAGTACGCCTTCTTTGACTTTATGTATAGGATTTTATAAGGGAAACGCTAATTCATCAAAAGCATGACATATTATAAAACTATTGGATTTAAATAATACAAAAAAAAAGTTAATCAGCTCCGATATTAGACCCGTTAGTACATTTTTATNTAAAACTATTGGATTTAAATAATACAAAAATAGAGTTAATCAGCTCCGATATTAGACCCGTTAGTACATTTTAAAAAATATTTTTTGAACAGTTCATTACAGTGCGTATCTAATCACATCAGGGCACATAAATAAGCCCAAATGAATAATTTTTTTTTTTAAATATTAAAAATTATTAACAAAGAGATCATATAAAGGTTAAATTTGAACAAGTAAAATTTAACATCATACAAACTTAACCTTAATATGCCTGAGAATAAGTTNTAAATTTGAACAAGTAAAATTTAACATCATACAAACTTAACCTTAATATGCCTGAGAATAAGTTAAAAAAAAAGGGGGAACTATCTTTATTGTTTGTTTATAAGGAAAGACAACCAAATGTATTTGGCGATCAAAATATCCCCACATTTTAATATGTAAACTCAAAACTCTTATAGAAAAATAAATCAAACATTTACTCACAAGATAACGATGAAATTTTTTTTTTAATTACTTTCTTCTATTTCGAGAATCAAAACACAAACATATTTGTCNATCTTTATTGTTTGTTTATAAGGAAAGACAACCAAATGTATTTGGCGATCAAAATATCCCCACATTTTAATAAGTAAACTCAAAACTCTTATAGAAAAATAAATCAACCATTTACTCACAAGATAACGATGAAATTTTTTTTTAATTACTTTCTTCTATTTCGAGAATCAAAACACAAACATATTTGTTNGCTTTAATTTTAAAATGCGATGTGATAAATTATTGCCGGTGTATTCTCATCAAATCTCTGAAAATAAAAAAAATTAAAATAATAATAATAATAACACTATTTTGCTGCTAAAGGGCGTTAGAATCTAAGGAGTTGCGTTGACTTTTTTATAAAGAAGTACGCTCAGTTTAATTTATTGCCGCCATACGTGCTCACGGGGACTGGTTAAGCCAAATTTTTCTTAAATTTAATTAAAATGAAAGGGGCTACCNGCTTTAATTTTAAAATGCGATGTGATAAATTATTGCCGGTGTATTCTCATCAAATCTCTGAAAATAAAAAAATTAAAATAATAATAATAATAACACTATTTTGCTGCTAAAGGGCGTTAGAATCTTTCTAAGGAGTTGCGTTCACTTTTTTATAAAAAAGTACGCTCAGTTTAATTTATTGCCGCCATACGTGCTCACGGGGACTGGTTAAGCCAAATTTTTCTTAAATTTAATTATAATGAAAGGGGCTACTTACGTATGAACTAAATATATTGAGATCATACAATGTTGATCAACTTAGATTTATGATATTATTTCATGCACTGCTTAAAATTTTAATATTACTTTTCTCACTTAATTTTTTTATCAAAAATTAATTTTAAACGAGTTAAAGAATTCTTGCTTTAAAGCCAAACATCATTATTCGAAGTTCCACATGATTAACAGTATTATTAAGCTATCAATAAGCAACAGCCAGAACCTACAAACAAGATCTTTCAGGCAAGATCAATTAAAAAAATAGCAATAAAGAGAAAAAGGTTATTGAGAGAAAGCTTTGAGAATTATGTTTATCACAATTAAAAATATATAATGTTATAAATATCCTAAAATGCTTTTTAAGTTATTTATGAGGCTTTATGCATGAAAAATAAAGCTATATAAGTGAAATCAATTAAAAAAATACATCTTCAAAAGAAGAACATGCTGACATTATGACTGTGGCTCATGTTAGATCTTAAAATGCCCATGGATGCATATCACCTACATTTGAGCAAATGAGAAGCAAATAAGAACCGAGGANTTAATTTTAAACGAGTTAAAGAATTCTTGCTTTAAAGCCAAACATCATTATTCGAAGTTCCACATGATTAACTGTATTATTAAGCTATCAATAAGCAACAGCCAGAACCTACAAACAAGATCTTCCAGGCAAGGTCAATTCAAAAAAGAGCAATAAAGAGAAAAATGTTATTGAGAGAAAGCTTTGAGAATTATGTTTATCACAACTAAAAATACATAATGTTATAAATATCCTAAAATGCTTTTTATGTTATTTATGAGGCTTTATGCACGAAAAATAAAGCTATATAAGTGAAATCAATTAAAAAAATACATCTTCAAAAGAAGAACATGCTGACATTATGCCTGTGGCTCATGTTATATCTTAAAATGCCCATGGATGCATATCACCTACATTTGAGCAGATAAGAAGCAAATAAGAACCGATGGGACAAACTTTATAATAGCCTTGCACAGGAAATGGGCGCAAAGATTTTTATTAACTCCAACCACATGGATGACATTTTCAATTTATAGTTTTTGGGTTAGATTTAGAGTAAACCACATAATAGGCTACATAAGAAAATTATATATATATATATATA
>JXCR01124674.1:9812-20325 GCA_002079205.1 Phalaenopsis hybrid cultivar | reverse complement strand
ATATATATATATATATATATATATATATATATATATATATATATATATATATATATATATATATATATATATATATATATATTATGACCATTTTTGTGGCTTGATAGTGTGCCTATTGGTAGATAGTCAATTGAATATAATTAGTTCAATGAGGCCCCTACCAAATTGACAAGGTTGAGTAAAAATAAATTGCTAATCGAGATTTTTTTGAATGGTTTGACGGCTATTAGGTCCAAAATATCATATTTATGTTGATTCTTACATAGCACTTCAAGCTTGGGTTCTACCTTTAAGTGAGAAATGGTCTAAGGTACCTTAGCTTTTAAATTCATCGATGACTTCTAGCAAAGATGTAAGCTTAGAATTTGGGTACAGATATTTTGTTTTCCAGTTCTCTTATAGCCTTATATGAATTTACAAAAGAAAAATAGATTTATTTATTATATTTTTTTATTAATAAATGATTAAAATAAAGGATTGTTTTTCCTTGATGCTGATGAGTCATTGTCTTTAACATTTTCCATGAAACCTTATAAATACGAGCCAATGGTTCAGTAAGAGCTATAGTGTTTTTCTTTTGGCTTCTCCAATGCATGAGTGCTAATATTTTAACTTTACAAAACATGTGAGTACTAACTGAGAAAATTGACACCGCGTTAGAATATTTAACTACTAAATTATTTGTTATGCAGAAAAAAATGAAGAAACCTTTAAAAAAATAGAAGAAGAAGAGTAAGAACTAAAACAAATGTTGTGATATATTAATCTAGATATTTTCTTCTATCCTGACCAAGAATCCACCTTTTGTTCATAATGAATTTGAAGAGATGAGTTCTCTATCAATCCATGCACACATTGATTCTAGGATAGATGGTGAAAGTATTTTATTTTTAACTTTATTTCTTTTTTGTAATTAAGAAAAAAAAAATTTATGTAAATAAAACTCTTTACAGTCTATGTTCACTTTTAGGGAACTTTTATCTCATGACTGATACACCAAAAAAATGTGCAATTTTATGTATACATTTTTTGCTTAAATTTGGTGATGTTGCACTTTAAAAAAGGGTATTTTCATGTTAAATTGCAGGTATATTGATTTTAGGCATATGGAGCAAAAAGGAGCAAAAAGAAAGAAATTTGGAGTCAAAACGCATATTTTAAGCACACTGGCGCCAAAGGTGCCATTTTACAAAGAAGAGGCTCTAAATGTGCCAAAGGTGCCAAAATCCAGGGTGGATCACAAAACTCCTGTAAACCAGCACCAGAGGCATTGAAACAGGCACCAGAGACAGATTTAGATGAATTGTTGGCAGTTATTGACTATTTTTGAGATGTTCTAGAAGGCTATAAGAAATTCAAACGTTCCATAGAGTGGTTCATGTATCTAGATACTTTGGAAAAACCCTTAAATGAAAAGATATATCTTTTGGATGAAGGGATTTGTCTTTTCGTGTGAAGAGGTGCGTCTCTTGGAAAAAAAGAGGGACTTTTTTAAGAGTGGCTGACGCCACTCTTAAGATGTCTTGTGGGAAGTTTTGAGTGCATGTGTGATCCCGACTTTCTATATATATAGATGTAAAATGTGATGTATGCAGTTATATGATTAATTTCCATAATAGTTATTCTTAATTTGCAACAAAGCTAAGAACTTGATCCGAAGCAAAAGCTAGGTAAATCTTTCACTATGAAGCAAATAAGAATGCGGTTATAATATTCCAATATGAGATACTACACCAGTATACATATCGTTATCAGGTAATATTACATTTTCTGATTAAGTCCCAAATATCAAATCCGCAGGAAGAACAAGATTTAGATAACAAAATTTACATAGCAATATATTCCTACTTAAACTTAAGATGCTAAAGTAGGAATAAAAGTTTGATTCTTTTTGTAATTTTCTATAATTGAAAATGAAGTAAGCAACTAGTTAATTTAACTAAAATACTTGCAAGATTAAAGCAATATAAATAAAATATCTTTTTCATTATTATGAATCAGTGATAAGTATAAAAATTCTTTTGTGGAAGTATACTAAATGTGTTATACCAAATAAGAGCAATAATATCCTTTACTCTTACTGGAGATGTTATAGAATAAATTGGTTAATCTGTAGTTTGAATAGTCTTGAAGACCGGTTAGGCACAGAAGATAATAGCTCTCACTCTAAAGTTTCCCCTTCTCCCTCCACCTGAGGGCTAACATCTCGTATCAAAACCTAAAACTATAAATCAAATTGGGAGCTTAAGCATATCACTCTAAAGTTCTATAATTCTACACCCTTGAAAAGTTTATTTCCCTATTTATTTGCACTCAACCCCATGAAATACATTCTCATTCATGAAATTAATATGTGATTTTAACCATTTATTGACTGAGACAATGTCATCTTGGATATTACATATTCTCACAACCGGTATTAACATCTTAATTGGCTAAATCAAGAAGTAAAAGAAGTACAAGGTTTCAAATCTTCACAACTTCTTCCAACATTGAAGCCTAATACTTCACATAATTTCCTTTAAATATATAATCACTTATCATTTTATGGAAAAATATAAAGAAAACTACTCAGAATTCATGGAGAAAATAAAACCACATATGAGTTTAAGAGAAGAAATCATGCACACAAACAAGAAATCTAAATTAAGTCCAAGTGTAGTCACAAGGATAAACACTTATCTCAAATCCCCTCCACAAAGTATCTTAAAGTTCCTTTGAATTTTCCTACTTCACTCACAATACAAATTAAAACTCAAAATAAAATGAAAAGGTTGTTGGCAGCGGCGACGACTTAGATGGATGATGGCTGTAAAGTTGATGGGTGGCTAGCCTCTTCTCTTGGAAAATCTAAGTCTTTTCGTATAAAATCCATGGGGAATTTGTTTGGGGCAGCTGCAGCTTATCCAGCTTCTGCTGATAAGAAGCCTATCCTGATAATCTACTGATGACCTGGTGATTCGAATAAGCTGTCTGGTTGTTTGGTTAGTGCGTCTGTAAAACAGCTGATTATGAAAAATTGATCATTTTGCCCATGTTCTGAATAAGTTGTTTAACTGTTTGGTTTGTGCGTATTGTAAACAGTTTATTTGAAAAAAATTTTCGTTCAATGAATAATCTGTGTAGCAAAATGTTATTTTCTCAAATGTCAAGGAATGAAAATACAAAAACGTTTAATAATATTTATATAGCTCAAAAAAGTTCTGAGTACATCAAATAAGCACAACAACATATACAAAACTCGTGGTAAAACCCCAACCCGTATTTTTCATTTTTATCAAACTCTCAATGATTTGATCGTGGCACGTATAAATACATCCGTCATACAGTTCCAAAAAATCACTTGGGTGATTAATCCGTAAATATTAATGTTTCGGGTGGTCTGTATGTAATTATCCAAATTATTTTTCATGATTCTGAATTATAAACATTTAAAACATGAGAAAATCAATTACATCCACAACAAATACTTAAACCTATATGACATTCATTAAGCCTGATGTTATGGTCAAAAAAGCCAGCAAAAAATAGCAAGGGAAAAAACGTGTCAGCTAAAACATACAAACGCCAATTCCAATATGTCACCCCCCAAACCTTTAACTAAAGAAGTGTATTAATAAGATAATTGGGGATTCTACAACCAGAAACCTAAACATATCTGACCAAACTATATAAAAAAACAAAATAAAGAAAGTGTACAGTACCACTCTCTTACAGGCTTTCTCTCACTCAAGGTTACTCTGTCGTAGTAGCTAGCGGAGAGCTGGGCTCGAAGTCGTGCACCCGGAGTCGATAAATACAGGTGTGGCTCAAGCTTCCATGGTTGGAGGTGAAGTCCAGCCTGACCATGTTGATGATGCTTGAATCAGCAGTAGAGATGGGAAAGGTATGTGCATTGCTCTTATTGAGATCATAGGAGAACTCTATTAGTATCAAAATCTTCTCGGCGACAGCTGAGGAATCGTTTTCGGGTCCCTCAAACCAAGCAGAGACTCGTCAGTCCTTGGGAGCACTGGAATAGCGAATCGGAGAGGAGGAAGGAAAGGGCTACAGTTCTTTCCTTCCATGGAGAGAACTGATCCAAACGAAGACAAAACTAAAAGGGAATCTGATCGAGAGGCGAGCCACAGCTTAGATCTTGAACAAAGCAGGGAGCAGGTCTGCGAGCTCGATTGCGAATGAAGGAGGAAGAAATGCCAAATCCGAGAGGCGCAAGGGCAGGAGCTCAATCGCGAGAGTAGCAGAGTAATTCAGGAGAAAATGCGAGAAGGAAACACCGACTGCCGGTATGATCCTGTGGGCAGCGCTATTCGTAAAATAAAATTTGCGATTTCAAGCACGCAGTGTAAACGTGTTATTCAAACAGTAAGCCGTGTTTTCAAAAATGCCTCCCACTGTTTTAAGTTGTCCCAAACGGGGTCTTAGTGTCTCTTCAAAAAGGTGTTTACATTCAATGAATCTTCTAAAAGTTGCCTCCTCAAAAGTCAGTTGAATGAATTTTTGTGTCCATTGGTTATTTCCCACATTTTTATCAGTAGTTGCTTCAAACACCTCTTCAAAAATCAGCCCAAATTAAATATATCGTCAAGTAACTACTTCTGGCGCGTAAGAGTGAGGTACCTGGCGCTTACGCATGGAGCTTTTAGCGCTTAAACGCCCTAGTTCATTTTTGTACTTTTATTCATTTTTGCTCCAAATTAGACTTGTTTTCACTCTATTTAGCATTTTTCATCCATTTGATTGTACCTGCAAGAAAAATACATAAATACTCTTAATTAAAGCGCAATATCTCAAAAATAAGTATAAAAACACTATATATTTTAGGTGTATCAAAATCCTCTAAGTTAAGATTTTACTTATTCTCAAGTGACCTTTTAATCTTTCAAAACCAATATAAGTATAATGCATATGAGTTTCTTTAGGAGTTACTAAAATTTTGATTTAAAAATATAGTAGTCCAATTTTGAAAAATATTAGTAAATGAGACCAACTTAAACTTTAGAAAATTTTTATGTTAAGAAGTATAAAAATATAAGTTTCTATCTAATTCAGAATTATTGTAGATTCTCCAAAAAAAGAGTTTAGGTACCTTATCTTCTCCACTTAAAAAACTTTTATTAAGCATAATTTTACTTACTATAATTATATCCTTAAGCTTAAGAGTTTCTCAAGACTTATACTTTAAAAAGATCCAGGTGTAAAACCAATTTTTGATTACGCACTAATCCTTAAGCTTCTCCTCCCTTTTTCAACTTTTTCTTTTTTTTTCTCTCTTTTTTTTCTTTTTTTTTCTAGCTAGGATTACTATATCTGGATAGACATTTAATGGTTTTGAATTCCACTCTTCTTTTCCTAAAGCAACGAGTTGATATTTTTCTTTCAATTAAAAACGTAATAATAATTTTGAAAATTAATTTCAATAATAGAAATTTAAGTTTTGAAAATAAAAGTTTTAAATTTTTAACTTTTTCAAAAATACAATTTCTCCTTCTAAAGATAGTTACACAATACTTAGCATTTTCCACACTAAAAAATTTTAACTTTAAGTTTTTCTTCATTACTATAAATTTTAACTAAATTCTCTTACTTCTCTAATATAACTTCATATACATAATCATTTTTCAAATCAAAACCAAATTTATTTGAAATACATTTGAGAACAAATAAACTTTTAAGTTTCTTTAAAAATTTTCATCCCACCAAACATAAATTTTTCATAGAAATAAATAATTTTAGCATCATATATAAATAACCAGGAATGAAACTAACTATAACATGCTTGGAAGAATTTTTATATCCTAAATATGTAAGAATAAAAATTTAAAACAGGACGAAAAATTTAATTGATCAAACTTTTCTTTACTTAAAATACAAGGATTTATCAAACTTCTATGCCAGACAACCCTATGGGGACTCCTCTTGAGCTTCCCCATGCTAGTTCTACTTGCAAAATGCTAGAGGTTATAACGAACATGTGGAACACAAAGATAAACAAAAAAGCATTTGAAATTTCTAATGAGGAGAGTTCCATGACTAGTCCTCTAGGATAGTCAACAGAAAATTCCTATGGCTAGATCATAGGCTTCTCAATAAGAGACTAGAGCTCAAACATAAAAGCAAAAAAACACACTAACAAACATGCATGTCTACAACATTAAGAAAAATAACTGGTAGTAAATTGAAAATTTTAAACAGGCTGATTTAAGTAGCAAGTTAGCTAAATTCTAAACCTTCCTAAGATTCTAGAATTAAGTTCAACAAACAATAACTAAATACAACAATACAATTAAAATAATTACTACCACTAAAACTTATACTAACTAAACAAAAATACATGAGAGTAAGTGTACAAAAGAAAACACAACATAACAAAAACTAGCAGTCTTTACAATCACAACTAAAAACATAACAAAAAGTATAGAATATTAGTAATAACAACAGTTCATAACAATACAAAAACTAAAAACATTAAACAAAACTAAAGATCCATACTAATTATCACCCTCTTCTTCATCACTATCATCACTACGCCACACAGCTGTAGGCTCTTTTGGCGGATATATATGATATTGAGGAAATAGTACATCTCAATTAGCTCTATTGAGATGCTCCATAGCTAAGTTGTATTCCTTCTCATAAACACTTTGTCTCTTCGTATACCCATCCAAATGCTCTGCAAAATGTTTTAAATTTAATACCTTATTTGTAATGATGTTGACGTTGTCCAAAATCCTCTGTAATATCTCAGACTGGGAGTCAGATCAAGAAGTCTAACCCCGTGATGTAGAAGCATGTGAAGTAGAGGCTCTTGAAGTAGAGGCAGCAGAACTACTGGAGAATCCGCCCTTACAACCAAAAATAGAATGATGTGAATGGGTATTCACATTCACACTAGTAATGGGCTTTAGTGGCTGTAAGATCTCATCCCAGCTATCATATCTAACACCAGCTTACTTGTATAAAGAAAAGATCAAGGATGTGAATCCCAAACCTGCAGTAGTAGTAGCGGCAACTGAACTGGTAATAACTTCATAAATCAATCCTCCAATACCAATAGGCTTGGACTACTGAATAAAGTAGTTCAACGTTGCTTTATCTCAAGTCAGTTCAGTTAAATGATTTGTAGGTAGCAGACAAGCAGAAATAAAATATTGTCATGCCTTTGCAGTGGCATCCAACTTTGAAGTTGAAAATTTTACTCTTCTTTCATTCGTAATCTTCCATAACCCTCTCCCAGCAGTCAAAGTTGATAAAATCTCATCTAGCTCCTCCTCAGTAGGACTATAGTTTGAATAAAAACATAAAGTGCTCAGGGGTAAATGATAAAATTGTTCAATTACCTAAGGGCAAAATGGTATTGTCTTCCCCCTCACTATGACTCCTTACTCATTCACCTCTGAGAGATTAGCATAGAACTCTCTTAACATAGAAATCATAGCAAGAACAGAAAAATAACAAAACCACTCCCACTGGCGCCTAATAATCAACTCTTCTACAGCTCCTCCCAGACTTTTGAAACATTGCTTAGGAATTAATTTCCTTGAAAACAGTGGATCACTTTATCAATCATGAGCTCTCGAAATGACAAATTTACTTGAATCAAATGAAGTTTTCCTTTTGCTTCTCTTCATTCTTGGTGCCATTTTCTCAACAAGATCAAATCTAACAAATTTGGCTTGAAAGAACTAAGAAAGCTTCACTTAAGATGATGCCCTAGCTCTCCAAATCGCAAAAACCAAAGGTAGGAGATGAAGTTGGGAAACAAAATTGAGATTTTCGGCCCAAAAATTCACTTAAAACTGTTTGTGAACGAGTTTTTATGAACCAGTGCTTAGGCACCTGTCTCTTTGTTTAGGATGCGCTTAAGCGCGGGTTTTTGGTTCTTAGGCGCTAGTGCACAAATTTTGATTTTTTTGATTTAAGTGAAATGCAATCCTAGCTTAAGTCAACCAACCCTATATGGTCTTAATACACTGTAATAACTATTTCCTCCACTCTTATCTCTTCTCTTACTCAAGATTCGCCAATTTTAACTAATTCAATTCACACTAAATAACACAAAATTTCTCACAAACAAAACACTTATATTAATACATGAATGATTACAAACACTTTCAAATACATAGATTCTCAATTCAAATAGTCTTGGATGAGATAATTCCAAAACATAATACTAGATCTTAATAACATAAAACACACATTAAAACACTTAACATAAACAAACACTAAACATATAAACACTAAATCACAAACTTAATTCCACTCTCTAGTTGATGGAATAAATTTTGCCCTATCTTTTATCACTTCTTCAGCATTTTGAACATATATTTGAAAGAATGTATGATGATTAATAACTCTGTTTGAATCTTCTTCAATCCAGTTATTCTTCAAATACATTGCCTTGTCTGCTTCTTCTAAAAAACTGGTATGGCTAAAGTGCATCTTAAATTGCCATCTTATATGATCCAGATGTGTGTTAATCTCCATCACTTTCGCTTCAATTGAAGCCGCGTTAGTCTCAATTTTAGTGATTTTCTCCACTATTTCTTTGGTACTAATGGAGAGGAAACCGTTATACATCTCTTGCGCGCTCCAACTAATAAACTTCTTTCTCATAACTTCCTCCTTCTTCAAATCACTCTACCAAGACGACTTCTTTCAAAAACTCTTTCTTTCTACTTAAAATTTAGAGTTAAATGGAGGTGTGGTGAAAATCTTTACATAACCCTTCTTTTATAGACTTAGAACTCTTTTTATAACTTTTAGGCATGTCCTAAAACTGCTCTCACACATCCAAGTTAACTAATTCATAGTTAAATTTTCTAGAAACCAAATTCATACATGTTTTTTTAACTCTCGCGCTTAAGTGCCAAATTTAGGCGCTTAAGGGTGTTGACCTCACTTTTGGTTGAGGTCTAGAAATTTCTTTAGTAGCCTAGGTCTAGCCATAGGACTTTCCTACTGACTAGTCTTAGAAAACTAGAAAAGGTACCCTCACCATTAAAAACTCAAAACTCTTCTCTTTACTCAACTTGAAGTTCCACATATTGGTCCTAACCTCTAGCACTTAGTAGGTAAGATCATTATGAGGGAACTAAAAGAGAGTTCGTATAGGCTTTTTGGCCTTAGGATTGACCCTGGGTGTTGGTTTGGAGCTAAGGTATACAATACCCTCACCATACCCTCACAATACCCTGTCTAAATGACCAAATCACATCAATTGAACTTATAACCATGCCAATTGGCCAAAAGAAATGTTGCACTTGCCTCATAGCAATATTTTACATCAATGTTTGACCATAAATTTGCATTGGTAAAACCTTTTGATCATCCAATTTGGTTTAAATCCAAAACCCAAAATTAGCCTCAAAATTTTGCATTGGTAAAACCTTTTGATCATCTAATTTGGTTTAAATCCAAAACCCCAAATTAGCCCTAATATTGGCTAACACCCCAAATCTCAACAATTGAATGCCCTAAACCTTAAATTGGCATCCAATTTTGTTGAAAATCCCTTATAAGGTCATTTTTGACCAAACACAACAATCAATTTGAGCTTAGCCCAAATTACCCCAAATCTCAACAATTGAATGCCTTAGACCTCAAATTGGCATCCAATTTTTGTTGAAAAAATGAGGTCATTTGTGACCAAACAAAATAATCAATTTGAGCTTAGTCCAAAGCTAGCTCAAGTTCAACCCAAATTAGCCCCATATGCCTAATTTGGGTCTAAATCCAAATTTCATCAAAATCCACTAAATTTACTACCAAATTGATTTCAAAATGACTTTCATCCTTCATGAAAGTTGTTCATCATGATGTTTTACACCAAACACAACAATCAATTTGGACTTAGCCCATGGATAGCCCAAGTTTGACCCAAACTTAGCCCAACATGCTTAAAATGGGTAAAAAATCAAAAAATGCACCATATTGATTAACCAATTGACCTCAAAATGACTTCCACCCTTCATGAAAGTTGTTCCTCATGGTATCTTACACCAAATTCCATATTTAATTGGGCCAATTGACATGTCTAATCTTGTCCAAATACAAGATTTGGTTATATGCACATTCTTAGACTTATGGCCAAATCCAAACCAATTGAGCTTGGAATGGTCAAATGAGCCTTACCTTAACTCATCCTAGACTCAAGAGTTGAGTTTAAAACCAACCACCAACCCATGGTTAAGTTTGGTATTTATCTCATGGGTAAAATTTTTTGTTTATTTTTTAAAGGGATAAAGAGAAGGTTAAATTAAAGTACTTGCTATACCACATGTCAATACTTTATGGTGCCATTTTTACTGCTCATTATAAGCTTTATCCATGACCCAACGCTTGGTTAACCACTTTAACCCAAGCTAAAGCCCAAAATAGTGAGCCCCCACATGACCAATACCCAAATTCATGCCAAGAAGCCACCTCAGCCCAAATTGGGCTGAGAGCTCCTCTACTTAACACCTAAGCAGTGGGGCTAACCCCTCAATTGGCCAGCCAAGCTTCCCCTTGG
>JXCR01124667.1:0-69156 GCA_002079205.1 Phalaenopsis hybrid cultivar | reverse complement strand
TATATATATATATATGAGCGAAAATTATTAAGATAAAAACTATGAAAATGTTGCTATCTAATTATTTAAAAATTTAGCTTTCAAGATGTATGATCAAAATCCAGGTGATAAGATTGTCCGAAGAGCCTACTGAACTCGATCATCTGCAGTCGGCTCTCTCAGCTACGTTTGGGGCAACTTAAATGATGTGGTGCAATGAGAAAATGTCATATTTGACGTTTTGTTTTGTGTGGTGTGACAACTTATTTGAAAATTTTTGTTAAAATGTGGTCGTGGGCTCGACCATGCGGCCTGCATTTTATCGCTAACATATTACCCATGTTGCCCCTCCTCGCATTTAGGTCTCTTCTATGTCCTAGTAGTTCATTCTCTCTATCCCTCTCCCCTTTCCCCTCTCTCACATCTCTGCCCCAGTGGTTCCCCCTCCTCTCTCGTTGTGAGTCATTGCATTAGTTAGATCTCAAGGGTAAATCCATTGCATTATTTGACGAACCATCCCACTTTGGCAGGATGATTGCCCAAATGGCTATGATCCTCCCTCAGTTTGACATCACATACTTGTCACAATGAGTCATCAAGGAACAAGCCATGGTAGATTTCTTAGCTTCTCATTCTATACCGGTAGTTTTGCCCCTTAGCAATGAGTTTTTGGATGAGCATATGTTAGAGTTAGATGGCTACAAAAATGGGAGATATATTTTGATGGCTCTTCTTTCTTTAAGGAAAATTGTTTGCGAGCCATCACTCGTGTTAAATTAGGGTCAACCTCTATTCATATCTCTTAAGTGTGGTATCCTACGCTATTCTTATAGCTTGATAGAATCTCAAGCTATAAATGAGGCAAAGTATGAAATTCTAATCCTAAGAATAGAGCTTTTTCTTTGGATGAGCGTTAAGAGAATCAAGATCTATGAAGTTTCTTAGTTTGTGAAGTCGAGTAACGGTGCCTGTAGGGTACTAAAACATGGGCTTTTGAGCTATAATGATTGGGCCCTATCTTTGATGGCCCACATTTCTGACGTGACCTTTATTAGAATATCATGGTTGATGAATGATAAGACATATGCCTTTGCTAGTTTGAAAATGAATTGTTTTGCCCCTATGGATATCCCATGATAGCTCTAATCCAAAATTGAAGGGTCAAGTCGCTAGCATACTTAGATATACCTATAGTGTTACCATCAAGCATGCAGGGCAGAGTTGCAATTGTTTATGTCAGTCAAATTCATGATTGGTGGCAAGTTCTTATTGACTATTTAATCAGAGTAAGGCTCTTAGATTATCACTCTTTGACAACTCAGATCCAAAAGAGAGCATTATCATTCATGAATGTATGTTGTACTAACACTTGCTTCATCAAATGTATCTCTGTATTATTGACAATGAAGAGACTTATAAAGTCACGAGAGATGTACATGAGGTTATTTATGAATCACATCAATCCAACCTAAAAATTAAGCTTAAAATTAAGAGAATTGAGCATTATTGGCCTTCCATGAATCAATATTATCTTGAGTGCTCTAGACAATTCCACTAATGCTAATTTTTTTGCCTAGTGTTACACAAAACCCCAAGTGCCTTGCATCCAACTGTTTTGTCTTGGCCCTTTGAGGCTTAGGATATCGATTATATAGGAGCTATAGAGGATACATATTTATCTTGGCAGTTGTTGAATACTTTTTTTGAGTGGACAGATGTTATACCCATAAAGGAGATGAAAGCTGAGGATGTCTTTCATTTTCTCATGTGGCATATGGTACGCCACTTTAGAGTACTTCATTGGATTATTTCTAACAATGGATTGACATATTAAAACTCTAAGATTTACTTTTTTGTCACAATTTATTTTCCAATGGAAAATAATTTAGTTGAAGCCTTTAATAAATTAACAATGATCCTAATTAAGAAATCCCTCCCTTCTAAAAAAAGAGTGGCATGATCTACTCCCAAGTGTGTTGTTGGTGTATCATATGACTTAATGTACGTTCATGGGAGGAGCTACACCCTATACATCGACCTTTGATGCTGAAGCAGGCCTTCCTTTAGATGTTGTATTGTCATCATTGTTTGTGACTGTACATCGTAAACTCTTTGCAGACAACAATTCTCGCCTTGTTCTAAAATAGCTTCGTAGTTTGGATGACCATAGATTGCAAGCCTAGTAGAATCTAGAACTATACCAAGCACGTATAATTTGAGCACACAATAGGCTGATAAGACCCACGACTTTTACATTTGGAGAACTCATACTTGTTTTGAGGTGCCCCATCATTTCTAACTGATACGGATATGATGAATTAGAGCTAACATTGGAAGGATCATTCATGATAAAAAAAATTTCCTTGAAGGTGGAGTCTACATATTTGCTGATGTAGATGGTAGCCATCTAGTGCCCTCAATCAATGATAGGTATTTGAAGAAATACTACGGATGAGTTTCATGCATGTGTATTATATTTTCTTGGATTATTTATATTTTATAATCATGGTGCCATCTCATGTACTAGTAAGCAGATTTCAAGAAATAAAAAATATGATCTTCTTTAAATTCTTTTGTATTTTTCTTATTTCGTATATTTGCACATATGTTTGATATGATGTGAACTCGTCGTTCTTTTAGCAACTTGCTCATCTTCTTAAAAACGGCACCATTAAAGCATGGTTGCCAAGATCTCAGGACATAAGATGATCTCACAATGTGTCAAATATTCCCTTAGTAGCATTGATCCAACCTTTAAAAGTTAATAGGATGAAAGCACACACTTCTCTTAGTTGTGTATCTTCTTTGCCTTTGGCTAGTTTCAAACTGTCAGATTTGTGATTTTTTAATGGCATTATTCTTTGTTAAAGGATGCATTTAAGAAGCTAATTTTGTTATGTAGAAACAAGATAAGTAACTTAAAGAAGATTATTTATTCCTAGTTTAGCTAATTTTTGGCTGGGTCCAGGTTACCAAACCTCAAAAGATCAATTCCTCTCTACAAAGAGAAGGAGGCTATGTCTTTCTCCTATGTGAGTAGTGCCTTAGCTTAGGGGAATACATAAGGAAATAAAATGATCACACACTTTGACAAACATTCCCTCTATCGCAAAAGTCTAATCTTTCAAATTTAGAGGTGGAATGTTAATGCTCTTATTATGATTCCTAGTTGGGTCAATTTTGGTCAAGTCCGGATCACCAAAACTTAATTTCTTTTTTTTTTTTTTTTGGTACTTTAATCATGTCAGGGAGTTAGAGCCTGACATTCTTGATTTAGCTAATATCGGTTGGGTCATGGATACCAAATTCTAAGTTTTTTTATCGATTGTTGAATTGATCATAGGATGGGCCAAGTGTTGGTCACCAAAACTAAATTTTTATTTCAAATTGGTACTCGAACCATTTCTGTGAGTTAGAACTCGGCATCCCTTATTTACCTAATATTAGCTAAGCCAAGGTTACTGAAACTTAAGATTCTGATTGATTTTTAAATTGAACTCAATTGTTAAAGTCTGACACCGTTTTTCATCGGTTTATTGCTTCCATAGTAAAGTCGTTTATGATTAGCAAATAATTTGCACTATTTTTTTTATCATATTTAAGTTTGACTCTTATATTGAGTATGGAATACCAACTCTTATGACTTTTATTTTAAGTATTTCTTCATAGTGAGACTCTTTCGACTTGAACGGACGAGATGGCAGCTCTCATGATTTCTTCATATGGTTTTGGTTGATTCGACTCGGTTCGGGATTCCTAAGCTCAAAACTATCCTCAGAGAGCATCACTGATATGGTTAATGAAAGGGATTTTCTTGTCAGTTTGATTTCTAATATTCAAAATCAGAGTTATTATTATATTCCTCAGTACTGTGAGCCATATGCTTGTGTGTAGTGGAGACCCCTCTTTATTTCCTTAATTTTATTCTTAGAGTTGGGTTTGGGTTACCAAAACCAGACATCTTCAATTTTAGCCGTAGAGGTGGATTTGAGTTACGAAAACCTTTTTTTTTTTTTTTGGCATTTAATAAAATTAAAGTGCTAGAATGAGGCATCCCTGGTTTGGCCCTTTTATGCATGGTTTGAAATAACAAAACTCAAAGTTAATATCTTGATGAGTCATACACTTGTATTTTAGGAGATATAAGATGAAGTTTTATTCCTCTAATTTTTGGTTTAGCTAATATCGGTTGTGTCCAGTAAACCAAAACCTAAATTTACTCTCTCTAGCATGACTTGTACACTAATAATTATTGGACAATTACAAGAGGATGTTTCTTGGTGTATGCTTTTTGCCAATGATATACTTCTTACGGATAAAATTATTACAATATTTCAACAAAAAACTTGAATTATGGATGTCTACATTGGAGTTTAACGGCCTTCATTTTAGTAGAACTAAAACTGAATACCTGGAATGTAATTTTAGTTGTAGTAGCTATAGTGGCAGAGTTGTAACTATGGGTGATCGAATCATTGAAAGGTGTCAATGTTTTAGATATATCGAGTCTATTGTTCAAAGAGAAGATGATATAGATGAGGTTATTGTTGGTAGAATTCAAGTTGGTTGTTTAAAGTGGAGGAATGCTTTGGACCTATTGTGTGATAGCAAAGTTCTCCTTAGACTG
The DNA here is from genome assembly GCA_002079205.1 of Phalaenopsis hybrid cultivar. NCBI lineage: Eukaryota > Viridiplantae > Streptophyta > Magnoliopsida > Asparagales > Orchidaceae > Phalaenopsis > Phalaenopsis hybrid cultivar. The sequence goes on along the minus strand of JXCR01124667.1, from coordinate 64,550 downwards.
AAAAAAAATATTATAAGATGGTGGTAAGACCCGCAATGATCTATGGCGCAAAATGTCAGCCTTTAAAAGAGAAGCATAAAAATAAGTTAAGTATTGTCGAGATGAAAATGCTTAGGTGGATTGGTGGAGTGACACTTACAGATAAAATGGGAAACAAATATGTCTGTGATAGGGTTGGTGTAGCTCCAGTGGCAGGTAAAATTAGAGAGTCCTTTTAAATGATTTGGTCATATTAAACTTTGACCATTTGATGATCCAATTAGGAGAGTAGATATTTTAGACTAGACTTATGTTAAGAAAGGTAGAGGTAGACCTAAAAAAACTTGGACATATTGTATAAAAAAAATATCTTAATTTATTAGAATTAAAAGAATATATGATACTCAATAGGATGAAATTGAGAAAAAAGACTCATGTAGGCGACCCCACTTAATGGGATAAAGGCTTGTTGTTGATGTGACGAAACTCACTCGACCCTTTATATGAGAACAAATTTACTTATTCATGTTTTTTGTCACCCTTGCTTGCAATAACAAATTAATTCTCATATAAGTAATGACATTAAGCATTGTTATGGTGCTAGTTTTGTCTTATAGTTACGATTATTGGGTCACCAATTATACAATTGCACCGCATCAACTCCCACTAGAAAAACATCCATAATTTATTCCGTCGATATGTTATCCTAATTTTATGCCTTCATGGTATTTTTTTATAATTATGCGATTTTGCTTATAGTTATTGAAGGATTCGTCATTGGATATGTTTGAAATTTTTAATTTTTTATTGTAAATGTAACAACGATATGAACATTTTAAAAGGTGAAATAATAAACATGAATATTAATATTATATAATTAAAATTATTTATGTTGTCTTTACTTCAGATACTATGTTATTTTTAAATGACTACATGGTATTATTGGACCAATTTATAATTCATATTAGGATTGATATTAGATTTATAGTAATGATTCTTATATTTGAGCCCATTAGTATAAATTCTAGAATATTATAAGGCATATTATTGTCATTCACCTCAATATGAACCCACATACTTGGTGGCAAATTTTGAATTTTTGTGTGAGTAGTATGCTCCCTACACCTCAAAAAAGCACCCTAATTATTAAAAAAATTAATTTTAATATAAATATAAACTTAATTAATATATTAAATTAATTATTAAGTATTAGTAAGTTATATTAAAAAAAAGTGAACAATAAAAAGTTAAAGTTGGCATACTAATGAGCCCAATGTCATTGATAGAGTGTGGCGTTTGTTTTGTTTCATTCTATTTTTTATTTTTAAGGGAGTTGTCAATTTGTCCATTGTTGTATATATTTTTGTTCTTTTATATTTTATTTCTTTGAGGGAGTTGTCAGTTTGTCTATCATCGTATATTTCCCTTTTCCGAATAAATCTCTTTTTCGGATCATATGAATGATCATGAGAAAATAAAAACCTAAAGAGACATACATACGACAAAGAAGACAAACAAAAGAAAGAACATGGAGAGCTACATGCGATAAACCTTGCAAGGATAAGTCAAGCATGTCCGCTCCAATAAGATCGAGTGTAGGCACCTTGGACCAGTATTTAAGAAAGAATACCTACGAAGAACACCCACAACCAGAGATTCATGTTTATGTGTCTGTTATGGGTTTAAGCATCTCCCAAGGGGACGAATCCTACTTGGTTAATTACATCTTAAGGGATACCAAAGAATACTCTCAATAAAAGGGGTTTCGCTTGTATTATCATATACTTAGAGAATATGTCATCAATGGAAGGTTATTTCGTGTGGGAACACCCCAAATGTTTCAAAGCTCTTGCTAAGATATCGGGTAAAGAGTGTCTCTCTCACATTCTAAATGGGTAGCAGCTTATTGACACTAGATGCCCACAAATTAACCATAATCATCTTGACAGGGATATCCCTATACGCCAAAGTACGTTGTTGACATCAATTTTTGATGTCACAAGTGTAGGGTGTCCACCTGCATGACTCGGGGTGGTCTACAATTTTTTTTCGTAGCATCCCGTAGCTTAAGACACCCACCCAAGATCTTCCGACACTTGTTTGGGGCAAGCAGCTAGGTTTGGCGACAGTTTGGCTCTATCCGAGAAAATTCACTCCAGGAGACATATATAGCATGTGAGAAGTGGTTAGTGCCTAATCTAATAATTAGAAGTCACCACAAATCCATTCGGAACCTCCCACAGCCATAGAAAGCCACACACCCGAAATACATTTCCAGACCACAGAGCTCGAGCATCTTGAGGTCTAAAACATCATTTTAAAATTTTGGTGTAGACTCGACGCCTAGTTGCCGCCTACCTGGCGCCATGGCCTCAACACGGGCCAAAAATTGCCTTTTTCTAAAGAGTCTGGCTTATAGGCATCGCTTTCCTGCAATCATGGCCTCAGACAAGCCAAGATTGGTGCCCAGCGCTACCTTTACAGACGACATAACCTCAGACATACTAAAACTCGAGAGATACTAAAACTCAAGAGTTTCTCGAGAGCCTGGCGCCTAGGTGTCGTAATTCCTTGCTTCATAGCCTTGAACAAGTTGAGCCTAGAGTCTAAGCGCTACATTTTCTGGCGTCATGGCCTTCTGAGGCCCAATTCTGGATCAATAGGCCAAGGCCATGGCACCCAAAATGGGTGCCTAGGCACCAGTCATGTTCTAGATCACAATTTTTTGTGATTTTGATGTTGTGTCAACTCCAAAGGCCGTAAAAATGTAAAGTTCTTGAGAACTCTAAAATTGGCTGCAAAATGGTCATTCAACCCTCACTTTAGAAGCTTCTTGGGCATCTTTTGAGGGCTTGTTGGTCATTTTGGAGGGGGGTGGCTGCTTAACAAAGCAACCCTCCTCATTCTTGAGGGAATGGCCACTTTTGCTAAGGGGGAGCTTGGAGAGTGATGTGGGGGTTCCTTGGTAAGCTAGGGTCCCACCTTCTTCATCCACTTCTTCTTCATCTTCTTCCTCCGCTCCTTGTCCTTTGCTTGGAGGATCTCCCCCCTTCCTTAGGGAAGGAGTTTTGAGGGCTTTTCTTGAAGGAGAAAGTTAGAGGTTGGGTGTTTCTCTACCGCTTCTTCTAATTTTTGGCCATCTTCTTCTCTGGAAAAGCTTCCAAGAAGCATGACTAGGAAAGCGTCATCCTAGCTCGGTGAAGGCAACTCCAATGAACTCTCTGGTGAGGAGAGCTTCTTCCATTTTTTGGGAAGGATTTGTGGTCTTCTCTCCTACCATCTAAGAGAGCTTCTTCCTAAGCTCCTGTGGACGTCGTGCAAACTTTACGGTGGTGAGACTCTTCCCCCTTGCATTCCCCTCCTTAGTTAGCCCTAGGGTAGGCGTCGATAGGCGTGTTGGTTTAATCGCCCACATTGGGTGTGTGCGTCGACGTGAGCGGCACAGTTATGTGCCTAGTGATGGATTGTTGGATTTTCTATAGTGAGCCTTCAAGTTAGGATTTTCCATGTGTGCCTAATCATTTTGTTAGAGCCGAGTGTTTCCCCTTTTTTGCAAGCCTTAGCACAAAAATCCTATGGGTTGGATCCCTTTACTCTACTTTATTTAAATGCCCCAATTTTTCTTTGAGAAATTGGGAGGTTGGCTTTGCAAAGCGAGAAAAACTTTATAGCTAGCTTGCTTTGCAAAGTCTTGAAGCATCATGAAATCGGGAAAAGCTCTGTAGCTAGCACATTTCATGGCGACGTGGAGAGGTTCCCCCTTGAAAATTTGGGGAGAAACTATGTGCTTGCCTTTCAAAGCAAAAGGCGGCGGTGTCGCACATCCAAGTGTTAACCCTAGGTTTCCCATACGAGGTCGTTAGTATGATCATAACTCACTATTGCATGTGATCAGTTGCACCTCATTACTTGCACGTGCATGTCTTGTATGTTTTTTATTGCATGTTTCATATTGCACTTGCACTTGTACCACTTATTCCTCGATCGGTTGTCCCGGACCAATCAACCACATTTATGCCTCAATCGATCGTCCCGAACCGGTCGACACCATTTGTGCCTTGATCGGTCGTTCCGGGCCCGTCGAAAACACTTTTTTCTTAATTGGTCATCCCAAACTAGTCAACACCACTTGTGCCTCAATCAATTATCCCGGGCCGATTGACACCACCCGTGCCTCAATCGACCACCACGACCCGGTTGGCATAGTGCCTTGGTTTAACTGAATACCCCAACCTGGTCGACCAACCACTTTCATCATTATACGTTGTGCATGTATGTGCACACACTTGTATGTTGCATAACACCCTTTTTGCGACTATCGTCACTTGCTTGAGCTGCACTTTTGTTTGGGTCACTACCGCCTCGGCATTACCTCTTCGAGCCATTGTTGCACAACATGCCCATCTCTTCGGACCAGTGTTGCACGACATGCCCATGCCTTTGGGTAACTTCTGCCTCGGCATAACCTCTTCGGGCTGCTGCCACTACGGCATGCCCATCTCTTTGGGTAACTGCCGCCTCGACATACCTCATTTGGGAGAAAATAAAGTAAAAACAACACAAACCTTACAATATCTAAAATATCAATAATACAAGTGATATAAAATAAACATATTCTTTATAAAATAAAAAAGAGCCATCCAATCAGCATCCAACAATAGCGTCAGCAATCCGCTCTCTCAAATCAGTTATTTTTGCAACACCTTTGCCATCATTGCTGTAACCTTCCTGTGATTTCACTTCTGGTTGTCGTATATATTGTCATATGTGATATTTGAAAGCTTCCGACGGGCCATGTAAGTGGTCATTGTCAGCCATGTTGAAGTCTACATCAACTCGAGAATGATCCCTTAAATATAGTTATGGAGTGTCATCATGGCCACTACAATCTGCACCTGTTTTGAAAATGGATTTGTCAGCTTATCATGTAGTATGACACATTTATTCTTCCACACTCCAAACTTTCTTTCAATTATGCCACATAAGGAGGCGTGCCTTTTGTTAAACATCTTCTTCCTGCCACAAGCAACATCGCTGTACTTTTCAAAATCAATAATGTGATACTTCATAGAAATGACTTCAGATATCCCCTCTATAAGGATATTCAACATCGAACGAGTATTATTTATCTGTCCCAAATACAATAATTTGTAATAAAATAAAGAAATCCAAATGTGATTGTTATCCTTACGAACCTGAAGGTGGGTGTAGGAAGCCGTGTCTTTGGTTTCTTGTCACAAAAGTTAATTTACAACTAACATGTGCAATGTCCTCTCAATTAGCCATCACAAAAGCAAAGCACATGCTGAAGTTTCATACAACCATCACATTTTGTGTGGGTGATCCATATCACCCCATATTTACCTTTTCATTATTAGATACTCGTGCAACCACATGGGTTCCATCAATCGCTCAAATACAGTTCTGTTAGAAAAATAAAGTTGTGATTAGTCTCACAATACATTTTAATGTATGAATGAAATATATTTTAAAATTTACCTTAAAAATGACATATACTGCGATTCATTTGCAATTTTTGTTGGAGTTGTCTCAAATGTTGGATCCGCTCGCTTCATGATCTTTGCCGACAAACTAACAAGAGCTTTCAAACCCAATGAGAAATATCTGCTAATTGTCTCTGATGAATGTTGTAATTGCTCCATCGCTCATCTCATCGATTCATTATGTGATAAAATGTAGATGATTATTGCTAACACTTTTCTTGATGTCATTCTTAAGGAGCCTTAGAGTCCATGATGGTTACGTAGTTCATCGAGAAGATCCATAAATGTATGTTTTTTCATACGAAACATGTTACTGAAGCTTGTGGGGTGTCATTGTAGTAGCTCCCCAACCCATTTATCACCAATATAAGTGGATATCAGCCATGCAAGGAGTTCGATCAATGTATGAGTTGTAGCATTTGTACGACAAAACTACTTTTGCCACAATCTTTCTTCTTAGGCTCTCTCACCGTGAATCCATGCTAAAGAAGTGCTCATTTCAGGTAAAAAGTGTGCATCAAACAATGTTAAAAAATATCTAAAATCTGAAGACAAAGTATATGGGCAAAAATAAATACAGTGCAACATATAGATTGCTCATGCTAGAAATGAAAACATCCAATTTAAATAACCCATGAAATGAACGAAAAAAAACCAAAGCCACTAAACAATAACTCCACAAAATCAATTGTCCATAAGAAAATATAAAAAGTCGACATGTAGTTTGGGGGGCATCTTCGTCAATATATGTATGTGAATTTGACACTTCAGCAATTTCAAGGAGTTCAGAAAAAACAACTTATCCAATCTAACTTCAGGATATGTCTCCACGACTTGAAAAAATCATCTTTGGAGGTGTCATGTGAAGTACCAACTTGAATTGTGCACACTTCCACCGATTTTGTTATTTGACGTATGGCGAAAGCATCTTATTCTTTTTTCCTTTTCTCCACCCTAGGTTGCTTTAATCGACATGTCAACTCCAACTCCTTCTGGTTTAGGTTGGGGCCTTCACCAGACCCACTTACTTGCTCAGTCTCCAAGTCCTCTGGTATGCCAACAAACTCATACTCACTTAGGGTGAACACATGTGTGCCCGTCACAACAACCTCACTGAACATACTGTCCAACTTCTTCTCCTGGTTCGACTCAATGTCACTGAATTTGAATTTCTTTACGGTTGTTAATGCCTGCAATATACAGACAAGTTTATTAATTAAAACAACTTAAAGAGATAAAGAATGAAAAAACAAGTCCTTAGAGGATTGGTTATTAACTATAATTTCTCAGTCCACCATTTCTACGAAGCATCAATAGTCTGTTTGATTGGATCATAACCCAAGCCCGTGATTCCTGTTTTAGTTCCTTTCATAATTTCCGATTATTTTTCAACCATTCTCACTTGTTCTTAAATTATAACCTACCTTTCCTGTTATTTTTTTGAACTTCTTCATAATATTTTGTCACCCTTCTTTATTAAAGTAGGTGGTGGGTTCCATTTACAAGCTCGACCTCCTTAAGACAGAGTTACAAAATATGATTGTGACTTCCTTATCCCATATGACTGATGAACTGATTTCTTTGATTTTAACCATTGCATTATCAAACAAAGAAAATGAAAAACATTAATATTTCATAACAACCAGGGAAGAGGTAACAACCACCACCTTACCCCCAACACTTTATTCCAAATTCTCTAATTTAAATGAAATTATAAACAAACAATAGCCACCAGACTAACAGGCTACCACCACCATTACTCACATACATACATATTGACACCATGACAACAACACAACCACAAAACCCCACAATCATTCAAACATTCATAGCCCCAACCCTCATCACAGCCACCACACATGCCCAACATAGCCACCACAAAATTAATGTGCATGAAACATTTACCATCACATAACAAATGTGCAATCAACATATAACACCCTAAAATATTTATCAACACAACCAACACCCAATACCCATCACAACCACTACCATCACCCATCACAACCAACACTCTCAACCCCATCACACTCATCACCCAATCCCCATCACAACTTGCACCCAACCCCCAACACATCTAACACTCATCCTCCATCACAACCACCACCCAATCCTCATTACTGCCACCACCCACCCCCAACACAAACTACATATAACCCCATCACAACCACCAAAAAAATAATGTGCATGAAACATTTATCACCACATAACAAATGTTCATTCAATATATAACACCATAAACCATTTACCAGCATAGCCAACACTCAACACTCATCATAATCACCAGCCGACAACCACCACCCAACTCCATCACATCCAACACCCAACCACCATCACAACCACCACCCACCCCAGCACAGACAACACTTAACCTCCATCACAACCACCACCCACCCCAACACAGGCAACACCCAACCCACATCACAACCACCATTACCATTACATAACAAATGTGCAATCAATATATAACGTTATAAACCATTTACCAACACAACAATACCCAACACCCATCACAACCACCACCCACAACCCATCATAGCCAGAACCTAACCCCCATTACAACAAACACCCAACCCCCATCAAAGCCACCGCCTAACTCCAACACATGCAACACCCTGCCCCTGTCACAACCACCACCCATCCCCAACACAACCACCATAAAAGTAATATGTACGAAAAATTTATCGCCACATAACAAATGTGCAACTATATATAACACCATAAAATATTTACCAGCACAGCCAACACCCAACTCCCATCACAACCACCACCCAACCACATCACAACTAGCATCCAAACCCCATCACAGCTAGCACCCAAACCCCATCACAGACAACTCCCAATCCCCCATCACAACCATCACCCATCCCCAACACAAACACCACAAACTTAATGTTCATGAAACATTGACCACCACATAACAATTGTGCAATCATTATATAACACCATAAAACTAATATGCTTAAAATCTCAAGGATAGGGAATGAGACTAGGAGTGTTGCATGACAATTATAAAAAATCGTATCCCATATTTTTCATTTGTGACAATTACATACGGGTCATCCCGAAACATTGTTATATACAACTTAAGCATATTTTTTCATCCAATTTTGAGATTCTCATAGTCAACAAATCAAACACAACCATTTATGTGTTTCATAGAAATTACAAAAAATCGCATCCCATATTGAAATGTATGCCTGACAATTTACCTACGTACATTTTTTTTTTTGCATAGGTGAGCAGCTAGAGAACAGTGTCGTGCACAAAAAAGTCACCCTAATTTATTTATTTTTCAAGCAGGGCACCCAAGGAAGCCACAAATCGCAGATTAGAGAAAATAGTAAACAAAAGAGCCATCAGAACACATAACAGAGAAAGAAATTGCATATAAAAATCTCTAACCAATAAATTGCAAATCAAAGAGTCGAAAATCACATAAAACAAGCCAATCCATCGACAGTTACCGTAGGTACTTACAAAACACAATAACGAGGGATAGGAGGGAGGTAGAAGAGTAATATGATAACGCCAAGAGAGAAGGCTGAAAGGTAGAGAAGTGCGTGAGAGAGAGAGAGAGGGTTGAAAGAGATGTTCGAGAGGAAGAGAAGAGAGGGTTGAAAGAGATGTTCGAGAGGAAGAGAAGAGAGAGATCAAGAGTTAGAGCAGACGAGAGAGAAACAGTCGAGAGCAACATTGTAAAAAAGGAGAAATAAAATGCAGGCCGCAGGATTAAAATTGAGGTTTACAACTTATTACTATAATATGTATCAACACATTTTGGAAAGGACTAGTCCTTATTTTCAAAATGGACCGGACTGCAGACCCGATATATAAATCGAACGTAAATCCCATTCGCAGCTAAACACCGCCTAGGGTTTCTCTAGCGCCGCTCTGCACCGTAAGCCATGGCTGTTGCTGCTCCTACGATTCCATTACCGGCAACGTCTTCTGGGTTGGCTCCGCCTGCAGATGTTAAACTTTTTAATCGTTGGTCTTTCGAAGAAGTCGAGGTTGGTTTTACTCATCGCTCTCCCGTTTCTATCATGATTTGGGCATTGAGGGTCTATCTGATGTTAATTAGTTTAGTTTTGTTTCGAAGGATCTGATGGTGTTGGTTCCATTTCTTTTTTTTTATAGTTGATTGTGAAATCTATGTGGTCAGGTTGTCTATCCTGTGCTGAATAGTAGTATTTTTTGCCTCTATGTTTTTCGACTGATGATTCTCTGATTTAACTTATTGAGAATTTTGGTTAGATATATGTATATTTTTGGCTTTAGCTTCACTCGTCTACCTTGTTTTTTTCTAATAAGAATTTACAGTGTGTGGTTAGATTTTTTATTTTTTATTTTTTCCTGGGAATTCTTCCAATATCATTATTTTTAATGTATAAGCTAATTTGATCAGAAAGAAACTTTAACCATTGTGGGACTGTTTGGCAACTTCTGCCATTTAAGTTAATTAGGTTTTACTAAATCCTGTAAATCTGGATTCTGTAAACCTTGAAATGGTTAAATCTCAGAAACTGATAGGCACTAGATTTCACAAATTCAGTTAAATTCTGTAAAACTCTTTGACATCTCCTGAAGGATTTAAGGGGCTGTTTGGCTGCAAGTAGTATTCAGTGTAAATAGGATTCATGTAGCCATCCCCACTTTGTGGGATGAAGGCTTGTTGTTGTTGTTGTTGTTGGATTTATCAAATCCTGAGTTGGTTAAATCCTGAAAATTGTTTGGTGTGTTAGTAATTAAATTTTGATAAATCCTGAGAAACTGTTTTTCAGGTTTAATAAGATTTAGTTACAACAATATGAACAATGTCATCTCAAGGCAGCAATCATAACAGTAGCTCAAGTTGGGTCCCATGAAGAGCAATGTTAAGTGAAATTAACCAATAGTTGATGGTATGGGTATACATAAAATTTAATCATATTCAGTAACCCGGTTGGCATGATAGAGGGAGAAATGTTACAGTAAATTTTCTACAGTGGAAATAAACCTATCAATCCAATATATACAATTTTGACATTGTAAATACCAAAAGCAAATTTCAATTTAAAATGCTTATTTTGAAATTCTCCAAATCTGCAACCTAAAGAGAGAAAGCAGTTAAAATTACAAGAAAATAGTAAAAAAGAAAAGCAAACAAAATAACAAACCTGGTGACGTCATTGACCCACACTCTCCTAAACTTCTCTGTGAACGTGATGCCACCCAAGAGATGTTTCATTTTTTTTTTTGTAAATTCCGTTAAATTCGTTGAACTACACGATTTAGTTAATCTCGTATTTATCACAAGTTGGTGTCATTTTGGGATTTACTGGACCTTAGGATTTATGACGCATTTTTTTCCATTTGGCGGGATTTATGCTAAATCCTGTGTAAATTATGCTTAAAAGCAGCTACCAAACAATCACAAAAAAATTTGATAGGTTTGTTAGAATGCATAAATGTAATTAAAATTTGATTATTTCATTACTATTATAGAAATTAATTTATTTTCATCCTACTAAAGTATTACAAATTTAGTCAATCTTTTAATATTTAATAATTAATCACCGATTAGCTGTTTGGCTATAGTAAATCTAGAGTAAATCACTTACTCATATATTTGATTCATTAGTTTATTAATTGAATTTCTTAGATAATTACTCATTAGGTTAAATTACTGACAATATTTATGTAATTTAATTTCAAGATTTAAATATGTTAGTTGAAATATAAATTTATGTTAATTATAGAATTATTGTTTAATTAAATTATATTTATTTTTCTCTAATTATACTAATTGATAATTAATTATTCACTAAACTAATTGATCATTTATAAAAAAATAGTTAAATAAATTGTTCATTATGCTAATTAATATGTTTTGGATTGAGAGTGCCACTGACTCGGAATTAACATAAGAAAGATTGAAATTACTTGTCAAGAATATGACCTTAAACATGTGGTTGCTAAAGAGGAGGACATGGTTGGAGGTCTACTAGCCTTTAAATCCAAAATGAGCTGTTAGTGGGTTAGACCTACTAGAAAAGTCAATTTTGATCATAATCTTATGTTACTGGCTAGTCTTTAGGTTTGTTGTAGCTTTACTCAAGTTTTGCAAGTCAAATTTATTACCCTGCTCTAATTGGTATTACAATCTTAATTTTCCTAATTAATTAATTTTTTTACTTCTATTTTATACTTTTTTTAATATAGCAAAAACTTCACTGTTAGTTTTGATTAACTAAACATAGCAAAATTTTAAAAAATAATCAGTAAAGATAATAAAGTATCTTTTACCACCTCTAGCTAAATTTTTATTTAAATCACAAAAATCACTACAAATGAGTTGTAATAAATAATTTTGCTTAATAGAATTAGATTTAAACGATTTTATAGTTTGATTTGCTTGAGAATAAATTTCACACTTCATATATTTATTTATATCTTTTTTATATTTTAAATTCATATGCATCATCCTTCTAATTATTTTATAATTTATAGGTAAAATATTTTAAGTTCTTTGTATAGAATTGGTGTATAATCTTGAAAATTTCAACAATTTTGATAATATTGGTAATGTTCAAAAGCTTAAAAAACAAATACCAATCAAGTGCAAATGCCTAAATAATAGTCAGTGCGACAATATGCACTAATGTACTTCAAATTATTCTTGCCTTAACTGAAGTGAAGATTGATTTTTGTTTACATTTGAGGCATGATGGAAGTACTTGGCCGACAAATAACTGACACACTACTCTGTAGATATATTGGCTAAAACGAAGTATTGTAGTTAACATTTTGTTTTTCAGTTCTCATTCACTTTTCTCAAAGATGGTATTCTGTAGTCTCGAGCTTAAATTTTATTTGCATGTTTATTATTTGGAATGTCATACAAAAGGATCATGTTATATGTATGTGTGTATTTTTATACATATCTATACCAGAGCAATTCTAAAATTAATACGATCTTCTAGTTGAGACATTTGTTTTTTATAATCCTAAAAATACCATCTGTAAAGCTTTATTTTTGTAGCAGTATGAAAATGAATTATCTTATGGTTCATTACCTTTTTCATATGAATCTATATTATTCGACTGCTGTTCTATTATTTGGTATAGGTCCAACCACTCTACAAANTCTTGAGCTTAAATTTTATTTGCATGTTTATTATTTGGAATGTCATACAAAAGGATCATGTTATATGTATGTTTGTATTTTTATACATATCTATACCAGAGTAATTCTAAAATTAATACGACCTTCTAGTTGAGACATTTGTTTTTTATAATCCTAAAAATAGCATCTGTAAAGCTTTATTTTTGTAGCAGTATGAAAATGAATTATCTTATGGTTCATCACCTTTTTCATATCTATATTATTCGACTGCTGTTCTATTATTTGGTATAGGTCCAACTACTCTACAATATAAAACATGTGTTATGATTATCTAGTAAATTAAATTTTCTTCGCCTCACATTTCAAGCTAAAAAAGTACAAATGGTATTTTGGAGAAGTTTTGTTTAATTTTTATAAACCAGTATTGGATGATTCAATAAATTTCAATAAGAATCATATGACATTTGGAAAATGCGTGCTAAAATTATTCAAAAACAATACAAATTTATTCTTATGTTAAATAAAAAAAATACATTATCCAAAAAAGAAAAACAAAAAAAAAAGTTCCAGATGTACGAATTAATGGAACTCCTTTATGCTAATAATTTTATAATTTGATACTTATATAGTTAAACAATATTCAAATAAAGCACAAGATTTAGAAACAAAATAAATGGAAACTAGGACATACGATTCATTGAGAGTGGTTGATTTTAGGTTGCAGCTCCAGTTTCTATGAGTACTTCATATGTTATAGGCTAAAGAGTAAAAACTAGAATTGGGAATTTCTAGGGAGATGAAATGCATATAGGAATAAACAATAAACGGAAAAAGAGATTCAGAAAACAGATGTGGGAAAATAAGAGAGCTTACTTTGAAATTGACTTATTGAGCAGATAAGCAGGGAGACGTAAGCCGTGGAATGTTTACAGGATTGTCTCAAAATTTACAAATTATAAATTGTTTAAGGTGGGAGAAATCAAAGATATTTTTTTTGAAATATTTTCGAAAGCAAAAGATGGAAAGCTTTGGATCTCTATTTCATGATTTGGAGATGTGGGAACTGAAGAGAGATGCCTGATTGGGGAAATTTTGTTTGAGGGAACTGGAGAGGATCTTACTCGGGAATTTTGTTTTATAGTTAATTGTTATTTATCTAATCAAGAGCCACTGATTATGCAATAACAATTGAACCCATTGTTTGGTATTTTTATTGTGCTACTATTCATGGTTTTGAATTTTTTTGTTAATTTTATTCAGTTTATAAAAAAAAGTTCTTTGCTTTGTTGATTCTTTCTTTGTATCAGGTTTCTGACATGTCACTTGCTGACTATATTGCGGTGACTCCTTCAAAACATGCTACTTATCTTCCACACACTGCTGGACGTTATTCTGTGAAAAGGTTTAGAAAAGCACAATGCCCCATTGTTGAAAGGTTGACTAATTCATTGATGATGCACGGTCGTAACAATGGGAAGAAACTCAAGGCCGTTCGCATTGTTAAACATGCCATGGACATCATTCATCTCCTTACTGATACTAACCCAATTCAAATCATAGTTGATGCTGTCATCAACAGGTAAATAATGTTTTGTTTACATTTGAGTTAGTTCAAATGAAAGTCTAAGCGAGGCCATAATTAGTTTGATGCTTTATTGATTTGTGATATTTCAAAACAGTTTATTCTACTTGAGTATTTATGGCTTACCAATTTCAGTGGAACATAGGATATTTTATACTGATTTTCTCAGTTTCATTTTTGTTAACGCATATATTCTATATTCGTCTTTACATGCAGTGGACCAAGAGAGGATGCCACTAGAATTGGATCTGCTGGTGTTGTTAGGCGCCAGGCAGTTGATATTTCCCCTCTGAGGCGGGTTAATCAAGCAATATATCTCCTCACTACAGGTGCTCGTGAGAGTGCTTTTCGAAATATTAAGACAATTGCTGAGTGTCTTGCTGATGAATTGATTAATGCGGCAAAGGGTTCTTCCAACAGGTGAGCTTTCTGCTCTGTGGTTATTTAGGGCTATTTGCATACATTGCACCCAATTCTTATTTATTTACATATCTTGTACCTAAACTTTTATATTTACACAACACTCAAATCTTTAATATCACTTCTATAGCAACACTATTATCTCTTTTTGAAAGTGAAATATAAATTTTCAATGCATGGGTTTAAAGCACCAATGTGCTTAATATGTAAATATTGAAGTTTAGGAGTGAGATATATAAATATATAAGAATTGCGTGCTATGCATTTAATTTTCCTTTTATTTATATTATGCTATGACTTTATCTTCATCAGCTTCAATATTTTTTTTATTCTAAAAATATTTGCGTGTGCTACGGCTAAAGACTTTATTTCTTTCTTTGTAGAACTACAAACTACCATCTAATTAATTCTGCATAACTGCATTTATGCATTCCACGTTTAAATTAATAAAAATTTAACAGATCTATCACTTTGTGACTTCTCTGATGAATTTATTTTAAGGGAAATTTACATGCGTAGCACTCAATTCTTATGGATTTACGTATGTCACACCTAAATTTCGATATTTACATGCATTTCACTTTAATAATGTATGAAAAGGTGAATTTCGCAATTAAAAAGTGTAATCAGTGCTATTTTTTATGAGATATGAAAAGAATTGCGTGCTATATGTTTAAAATGAAAGTTTTGATGTGAGATAAGGAAATCCATTGGAATTGAGTGCTATGTATGGAAATGCCCCTAAATGATTTAGAAAAAACAGAATTGTTTAGGAATTGCTTTTGTAAATGAGATGTTGTTCCACATTATTGCGTTGACTAATTAGATATTTATGTTTATAAATTAATTTTTATCAGCTATTGTTTATATGAGTTTATTTTTTTGGAAGTAATTTGTATATGTCGTTGTTTTGTTAGATGCTATCAAGAAGATTTGGAGAATTTCAAAATATTTGCATAATTATAGCACACAATTCTTTAATCATAGATTGTTCACTCAGCATTTAATTTCTTAAAAACCTCATAACAAAGTGGTCTTATACTTCTAGATTGTTCTTATTAACATGCTTTTTTTTAGTAACAAGCAAGTCCAATTCATTTGAGTCATCTGCTAATATCATACGATTTATAATCACAGATTAACTGCTTGATTTTGGCTTATTTGGTCTCTCATTAAATTTTTCTGATATCATTAGACATGTTTCATCGACATTTTGAGTTTTTTTTATAAGTATGTTAAAATTATAATTCATATAATAATGAATTTAATTTCAAGAATTCTTCAATTTAAATCTTTCTTTGAGATGATCCTTAAACAAATGGATTAATAATATATAAACTATAAATTCATATATTATTGTAAAAAAATTTCTTACGACGAATAATTTAAGGTAAAATATTGAAGTTTATATGGTTCACAAGAAATTCACTTATTAATGAAATTCATAAAAGACTACATTCTTAATTCAAATAACAGTCATATAAAAGAATTATGTTTTGATCTAAACTCATGTGAAAAAATTTTTGTTGAAGCAACACAAAAAAATAGCAAAACAAATAAACAATTATAAAGAAAAATGTTCAAATAAAAGATAATATAAATTCTATGAAATAGAATGATTAAACATATTAAAAAATGAAATAAAATTTGTATAGAGATGATTTTTATGTTAATAATACAAAATTATACAATGAGTACATATAAAATTTATTGAGATTTACAATTTTATTATTGTAATATTATCGAATAATAGTGAGTTAAAATCAAGAATATATATTTTTTTGAATTCACGCCTTTAAATAGTTTGTGTGCATAATTTATATATAATTATGCTTCAAATTAAATTATAGTTTAAGATTTAAATTTAATAATCTTCTAAAGATTTAAAAATTTATTTTCATATAGAACAACAACAACAACAAAAAAACAAAAACGTATAATATGATTAAAAAAATAAATATTAAAGCATACAACAACAACAACAACAATAACAAAGATTTAATCCCACTACGTGGGGTCGGCTACATGAATCCTTTTTCTCCATTGCGTCCTATTTAGTGTTATATTGTCATTTAGTTCTAATAAATTAAGATCATTTTTTATACAATAAGCCCATGTCTTCCAGGTCTACCTTTGCCTTTCTTAACATAAGTCAAATCCAAAACATCTACTCTCTTAATCGGATCGGCAGATGGTCGACGTTTAATGTGACTAAAGCATCTAAGACGACTCTCTCTAATTTTGTCCGTCACTGGAGCTACACCAACACTATCATGAAGATATTCATTTCACATTTTGTCTAAGTGTAAAGCCACTTATCCACCTAATCATTCTCATCTCGGCAACACTTAACTTATTATTATGCTTCTCTTTTAAAGGCCAACATTCAGCGCCATAGAGCATTGCAGATCTCACCACCATCATATACAATTTTCTTTCAGTCTAAGCGGTACTTTTCTATCACACAAAGGACCCGAAGCATTCCTCCACTCCAACCAATCAACTTGAATTTTACTATTAACATCCTCATCTATATCACCATCGCTTTGAACTACAAACCTGAGATTTCTAAATCGTCACATCTTTTAATAATTTGATCACCGAAAGTTACACTTATGTCACTAGAGCTACTACTACTAAAATTATGTTCCATGTATTCAATTTTAGTTCTACCAAAATGAAAATTTTTAGACTCCAATGTAGACTTCCATAATTCAAGTTTTTCCTGGGCTTTTTCTCTCGTTTTATCCACGAGAAGGATATCACAACAAAAAGCATACACCAAGGTACATTCTACTCTAAATGTCCATTAAGACCATCCATAACTAAAACAAAAAGATATAGACTTAAATCCGATCCCTAATGTAATCCAACAGAAATAGGAAAATAATTGGTCAATCCTCCTTCAATTCGAACACAAATAACAACTCTAGTATACATATCTTTAATGACTTGAATATAAGTCAATATCAACACCTTTCTTCTCAAGAACTCTCCAAAGGATATCTCTTGGAACTTTATCATAAGCTTTTGTAAGTCAATAAAATTCAAATGTAGATCCTCTTTATTATCTTTCAACTTCTCTATCAAATTCTCAATAAATGTATAGCTGCCACAGTAGACTTGCCCCACATAAATCCAAATTGATTATGAGAAATCTTTGTAATACTTCTTAACCTATGCACACTTTTCACTGTATTCAGGTCATACAACACGTTACTTCTAGGGACGTCTTGACACTTACACAATGTTCAAAAGGATTCATTTCATGATTTTATTTCGACAAGTTCTCCACAGGCTGTCGACTACCTAACCGGCAATGACAGTGTTAAAATTTTTGTTTATACAATGTATAAAAAATTAAAATTAATATTTAAGCCACAATTAATAATACCTTATAAAAGAAGTGTAGGTAATTAGGGGCAATTACATAGATAATACTAAAAATTTTAATATTTATAAAATTCATAACCTCTTATATCTATTATTTAAACTCTTATGCAAATATTGACATATAAAATAAAATTTTAACTCTTATTTTTTATCACATTCTCAATACTTTAATAGTCGTTAAAAAATAATATAAGTATTAGTTTTGTAAATAAATAAAATTTGAGCTTTACGTGTCGTTGCAACAATTAGTTTGAAAATCATTACAATCATGACTGTCCATTCTTAGACTAAAATGCTACATAAGAATTGACTTCTTTGGTTTACTTGTACGAGTTTTTCTAGTGCTGCACCTGCTTTCGGGTTTGGCTCCGTGCTTACTGAGGATAGAGGCTAAAACATGGGTGACATTAGAGAGATCCTAATAAGTAGACCAAAATGCTCAATTCTTATATAACATTTTACTCTGAGAATGGACCGTCGTGATGGTATTAGAGCACCAAAAGTTTTTCAAACAAACAATTGTGATGAGGCATGAAGCTCAAAATTTTTTATTTAAATTAATACTTGGTATCATTAAATTATTAAGAATATGATTTAAAAATTAAAATAAGAGTTAAAATTTTATTTTATATTTAAGTATTTACGTAATAATTTAAATAATATGTATAAGAAGTTATGAATTTTATAAATATTAGAGTTTCTAATATTATTTATATAATTGTCTCAATTATTTACAATTCTTTTATATGGTATTATTTGTGGCTTAAATATTGATTTCAGTTTTTGATTTATAATATGAAAATAAATTTTAAAAATTTCATAAAGTTATTAAAGTTAAATCTTATACCATAAATTAATTTAAAGAATAATTATAAATAGATCATGCATACACGAATTATCTAAGGTCATAATTGTAAAAAAAATATTTTTGATTTTAAATAATTATTAATTAGATAATATTACCATAATAAAATTATAAATCTCAATTGATTTAATATATACTCATTATATCATTTTGTATTATTAACATAAAAATTCATCTTAATATAATTTTTATTTCATTGTTTAATATGTTTAATCATTATATTTTATATAATTTATATTTTGTTTTATTTATACTTTTTTTTACAATTGTTTGTTTGTTTTGTTTATTATTTTGTGTTACTTCAACAAAATTTCTTGCACAATCTAATGAATTTAGACCAAAACATTATTCTTTTTGTCTTTTTTATTTCAATTTAGATTATCTGGTTTTTTATTATGATTTTCATTATTGAGTGGTTTTCATGTGTACCATCTAAATTTTTTTACACAAATATTTGAATATGTTGTTGATATATTATCAATCCATTTGTTCAAGGACGATCTCAATGAAATATTTCAATTAAAAAAGTTTTGAAATTAAATTTATTATTTTATGAATTCTACTTTTAACAAACTTATAATAAAATTGAACATGTCGATAAGGCATGCCCAATGACACAAGAAAAATTTAATGTGAGTCCAATTAAACCCAAATAAAGTGATTAATGTGTGATTAAAAGTTGTATGATATTAACTGATAACTCAAATGAATTGGACTTGGTTGCTATTAAAAGAACATGTTAAGAAGAAAAATTTAGCAAGTATAAGATTACTTTTTATGAGGTTTTTAAGAAATTAAATGTTAAATGAACAATCTATGTGTCGAATTTGAATCTTTTCGAGAGACACACATGAAGAATAGAGTGTTGGATGAGAAGAAGAGAGAGGGTAGTAGCACCGTAATGATTTGTCAGATGCATTTATTATTGAGGCACCCCATTAATTTATAGAGCTAAGTTGGTAGATATTTACATACTCTACTCCTAGGGTAAGTAGATACGGCGGGGGAACTTTGGTCCAATGCATAATAACGAACCATAAATTCTGTGAGTGGGGTTGGGCGTCTGCTAGGCTGGACGGTAAGCGATTTCTTTGTTCTGGCGAACATGCTTTTGGTGTCTTCTTTGGATGATATGTTTTTGGTTTCACATTCCTTTTTTCCCTTCAAAGATGTGTTGCTTCCCCCTTATTCGACAGTGGTTTGGTACGTTTTGATGACTTTGGGATGTCCCCAACAAACTCCGGTGGGTCAAGCCTCTCCTTCCTACTTCCCATGGGTGTCCTCGAGCTCTACGCCAACTCATTCTTGATGTACACTTTAAAGTTCCCCAATTTTCTTGTTAATTGATAAAAATGACTTCAATAAAGATGAGCAAATTTTAGTGCAAGCAAATATTTCAACAACTACCATTCAATGTTATAAATAAACGCAATATATTTTTGAGTCTGCGATCATCAAATAAAAATCTGTTAGACGTGGTTTCATTGTTTTGGATTTGGTTTTGCTTTCTGTGATTCTGTCTTTGCCTGTAGTTTCGGATGGAAAAGTTGTCTGATTTTGAATTGCAAGTTGTCGATAAGGCTAGTGTGTTGGTTGCTCTTGGGATCAGATCGCGTCGTCCCTCGGGTGAGACGTCGAAAAGGAAGCCGATAAAAAGACAAAAATCAGTGGAAGAAACGGGGAAGGGGGAATCGTTGGATTTGATCCGCATCATGTTGAGATTTGCTTTCATGATTGAGTACAATTCGGGTGTTCCATTGTCAGGCTCGTTGGTGGGAGTTCCCTCTATGGTTTACCTCTCGCGGATTCTCTCAAGTGTTCTTATCTTTTTCGATGACCAAAAAATCGATGGAGGCAATCCTGCATTTGGTGAAAAGCTATCTGTGGGTGATATACCATCCTACGATGTAGGAGGTAGGACTTGGTATGAGGTGATTCAGATTTTAGGTAAGATTATTTTCCCTTCTTTCCTTCACTGATACAGGATGCGTGCCAAAGACCTTCCTTCCTGCAAATGGGGATTTTTGCACGGGGCATCTTTTGGGGACTGTTGGGAGCGGTGATCNACTTATTATTATGCTTCTCTTTTAAAGGCCAACATTTAGCGCCATAGAGCATTGCAGGTCTCACCACCGTCTCATAAAATTTTCCTTTCAGTCTAAGCAGTACTTTTCTATCACACAAAAGGCCCGAAACATTCATCTACTTCAACCAACCAACTGGAATTCTACTATTAACATCCTCATCTATATCACCATCGCTTTGAACAACGAACCCATATCTAAATCGTTCACACCTTTTAATAATTTGATCACCCAAAATCAAACAACAGACCCAAGATATCTAAATCGTTCACACCTTTTAATAATTTGATCACCCAAAGTTATACTTCTGCACTACAGCTATTACTACTAAAATTACATTCCATGTATTCAGTTTTAGTTCTACTTAAACGAATGCTAGAGCTATTACTACTAAAATTACATTCCATGTATTCAGTTTTAGTTCTACTTAAACGAAGACCTTTAGACTTCAATGTAGACCTTCTAGAGCTATTACTATTAAAATTACATTCCATGTATTCAGTTTTAGTTCTACTTAAACGAAGGTCTTTAGACTCCAAAGTAGACCTCCACNACACCTTTTAATAATTTGATCACCCAAAGTCACACTTCTGTCACTAGAGCTACTACTACTAAAATTATATTCATAGAAAAACAATGAATGATGAATTTTTAGGTTCTGCTTTGAATGTTGATAACAAAGGAAAGAATCTGAACAGGAATACAGACAAAGATAGATTCAAATCCAAGAGAGGAAAACCTAAATCAAGCAGAAGAGAATGTTGGAACTCAGGAAAGAAATCTCTCTTGGATAATAGATTTAGGTGTATTTTTTCATGCGAGCCCCAATAAAGAGGAGTTTAAAAACTACACTCAAAGTGATTTGTGAAAAGTTTATCTGGGGGATAACAAGACCAATATTGTAGGAAAGGGTGATGTTGATATCAGTCTGCCAAACATGTTCCAAGTTTGAAGAGAAATCTCTTTTCTATGAGCAAGCTGACAAAGTCGGGACTCGTGAAAATTTGCACAGGCGATTCGTGAAAGGTGACTAGGGGCACTGGTGATGACTCAGGGCAACATTGAAGACACCCTTTATCTGATTAAAGAAATGGCTGATTTCGTTGATGTGGTTGGAACCAGAGTGGATTCAGGTTTGTGGCACCGTAGGTCTGCCATATGAGTAAGAAAGGTATGAAGTCCCTATTTTCTAAAAATAAGCTTTGATGTTTGAACTTAGTTGATCTGAATTTCTATAAAGATTGTATATATGACAAACAGAATGTTTTTTTCTCTAAGAGCGTGTCAGTAGTAAAATTAAAGAAATTGGAGTTAGTCTATACCAACGTATGAGGCTCTACTCGAGTTCAGTCCATTGGAGGTTCTGGCTATTTTGTCACGTTTATTGATGATCACACGAGAAAAGTATTGGTTTATTTTTTAAATTAAAATTTTGATGTATTTGAAGTCTTTAAGAAGTGGAAGGTCATGGTAGAAAATGAGACAGATTTGAAGCTGAAGTATGTCAGATCAAATAATGGGGGTTCGTACCGTGATCCGATATTTATGAATTTTTGTGCTACAGAGCGGGTCTGACATGAGTTCACTGTCCCAAGGACATCGCAGTGGAATAGCGTGGTTGAGCGCATGAACTGAACAATCACGGAGCATGTTAGGAGCATGAAATTGCATGCAGGCTTGCCAAACAGTTTTGGGCTGAAGCAGTAAATACTGCAATTAATTTGATTAACCGTTGTACATCAGTACCTTTGGAGGAAGGCTCACTTGAAGAAACCTGGAGTGACAAAAATGTAAATCTACCTTATTTAAGAGTATTTGGGTGTTCTACGTATGTGCATGTTGATGCATGGTTCAGAAGCAAGTTTGACTCAAAATTTATGAAGTGCGCCTTCATTGGATACAACTCAGGTGAGTTTGGGTATAAGTTATGGGATTATGAGAATCAGAAATTCATCAGGAACATGGATGACACTTTTAATAAAATGGAGATGCACAAGGTTAGAGTTAAAACTCAAGACAACCCATTAGCAACTTCTGAATAGTTTAAATACGTTGAGATAGAAGACATTGATGATCAGGAAGTTGGAGAAAAAAGTGGTGCTCAACTTAAGGGAGCACTGAAAGTACTTTGAGGACACCACTCAAGTTGCAGATTTAGAGGAGTGGGAGCCTGACATGGATAAGGAAATGTAATTTTTGGAGTCAAATCAGATTTGGCATTTGACGCATTACCAAATGACAAAAGAGCTCCACACAACAAGTGGGTCTATAGGCTGAAAGAGTATTTAGGTGGTAGCAAACGCTGCAAGGTAAGACTTGTGAAAGTTTTTCAGTAGGAAGGAGTAGGTTATACAAAGTTCTTTTCCCCATTGGTAAAGATGACAACTACTAGGGTTGTACTGAGTTTGGTAGCAGAGGATAATCTACATCTAGAGCAAATGGATATAAAAACAGNCCCAAAGTCACACTTCTGTCACTAGAGCTATTACTACTAAAATTACATTCCATGTATTCAGTTTTAGTTTTAATTAAGTGAAGGCCTTTAGATTTCAATGTAGACCTCCATAATTCAAGCTATCACTACTAAAATTACATTCCTAAATTTAAAACATTGCCTAATATAAAGTCCTAATCCTTGCCTATTATAAATTTTATTATATTTCCTAATTGAAAGCTTTACCTAATATAAGTTCTAATCCCTCTCATATGTGATTTGTTTTGTTTAGGAAATGATGTCTTTTGTTGCTTAAGAATTCAACGTTCTGTTTGGGCAACTGCCAACGTTCTGTGTTTCCCTTTGAGGGTTGTATTTGACTGCGAGGAAGTGCTTCGATTGTTTCTTGTCCGAGGTGGTGATCTTCTCTAAGGGTCCGGGTGGTGCTCCGGCTATAGCTTGACCTGGACGAGACACTTTATAGCTCTCTTACAGCAGCGGCAACTCCTCCCCTACAGTTGCCAGTCACCTCTCAGCTCTCCCACAACAATCGCAGCCTTCACCTACAGTTGTCAACCACCTTTCAACCCTCTTTCTGCAATCACAACCCCTCCCATACTGCTGTTAGTCCTACTACTTCCCTCGGGACTCTTTCCACTCGCCGTCTTCCTCGCGAACCACCCTCCAACAGTCCATCCTACTCTTCCCAACAGCCGCCTGCCACCAGCTAGCAGGTCGCCAACCCTACTGCTTCCCTCAGGAACCCTTCCAGGCGCAGTTTTCCTCGCCGACCACCATCTAACAGATAGGCCTTCTTTATTTTTTGTGTTGTAGTGTTTGTTTGCGTTTATCTCCTGCTTTTCTAGTGTCATGTTTGTAATTCTTTCGAAATTCAACAATCATAGTCTTTTTATTCGTGATTTGGGTTAACTCTTGTATCATGTGGATTTACTATTAGTTATAGATTCTAAATGTTAAAGATTTCATTACCTTATGTCTCTTTATTAGGAAACATGCTTTTTCCTTGGTGATCTTCTAGGCTACCTTAATATCATGTCTTTGTGGGAATATTCATTTATTGACTAACCACACTAATTGGAAAGGAAATGCCTTGTCTAATTGGAAAAAAAAATATTTTTCAAACGAGGTGGCAGTAACTTAGTGTTTGTTTGAGACAGCTGCAACTTGTCCAGCTTATCCAGATAAACAACTTTTTCTGATATGTTGCTGATTAACAGCTTATCCTGATAAGCTGACTGACTATTTGGTTTGAACGTTTTGAAAACAACTTATTTGCAATTGTTTGTTGATAAATGACCATTTTGCCCCTGAACTGAATAAAACAACGTTCAAGACACATTTTGGTACAAAACTTGACAATATGTAAAAAAGAATCCCAAAGCTATGCTATTGTCTTTAAACTTGAATCTTTTTTATGATAGCCAGATCAACCCAAATTTGGTTAATATAATATATGTTAAACAACATATCACCAGAAAGCAACGCTAAAGGTACATATTATATTTGTCCTGCATATTCTTGTCAATTATCTTCCTTAAAATTTTTTAGTTCATTCGCATTTTATTGGTTAGAAAATTACACGGTGAAATCACTATGCTGAATAAAAGTCATTCCTTAGAACTAATCACATTAACAAAGCCTATTCCCTCCCTCTAGTTAAACCAAGAACAAAACCATATTTGGATCAGTGCTATACCCCCATACACTAATCTCATTCTGCGTCATCTTCCAGTAATAAAAAAAAAGAATGACACGTACAAAACACAAAAAGAGCTTCAAAATTCATTACCAGTATCAAATGACAACTTTTGTCTTAAGAAACTCTCGGATGTCTTCCCTCGCGCTTCTAAGATATGATGAATCTGAAGCCGTGGATCTCACTCCCGTTGTTGAACCAGTGGGTCCGCCCACCCACTGTGAATCACCAATGCTTGTCAGAAGAACTTCCTTCAACATGCCGATATATGCAAACAAATACATGTCGTGAGATCGATTTTCAAAGAGGGAGGAGTGGCTAGGACATAGGAGATGTGAACGAGACCCTTGGCTGCGAGATACGAACGAGAAGTAGGGCATGGGCGTAATAATGCGAATGAAAACGCAACCCTGCGGGCCGCGTGTTTCAGAAATACAAAACTTTATTTTTAGATTATCCGACAAAACGCTCGAACCAAACGGTACGACGACTTTTTGAAAACGCTGTTGTTGACCTCATTTTTATTGAGGTCTAGTTTTCTCTTTAGAGTTTATAGTCTAGCTTTAAGATTTTCCCTTTGACTATCTTAGAGTCATAGAAATGAGACTCACCTCATTTTAGAAATCCAACATACTTTTTTATTCTTTCGGAGTTTCGCATGTGTGGTCTCGGCCTCTAGCACTTAGGATGTTGAAATCAACATGAAGAAACCCAAAAAGAGTCCCTATAGGACCATTAAACCCTATGATTGCCTTATGCACAATTTGCATCTTCGCGCGCACAAAATTCGTAATTCGAACAACTGACATGTTTATTTACCACAATTCATATCGTTTGCGCCGTTATTAATTGAAACTTACATAAAATTTTTTGAAATGATCGATCGCTAGCCGAAATTTTTATGAAAATTGAATTCGACATATTTTTGCCCCGATCATTGACAACGTTATCCTAACGACCCCGAAAACTGCGCCGACGCGTCCAAAACATCGAAATTACCTTATTTTAAAATCATATTTAATTTTAAAATAAATATGATGTGGTTCCGTGCACGGACGAATATTGCACGAGTTTAAGAATTTTAAATATTAAAATAAAAAAAATCCTTATTTTAAATCCTTAAATCCCTAATCCTGCAGCCACTACCCAAGCCGAGCCCTAATTGCTTCAGTCGAGAGCCCTCCCTTCGATTGAGCTAGCACGTGCCCTACTTCTTCTCAGGTTCGGCCCGATCGCTGCCCTAGTCGAGCTTCATTCCTCACGACCGAACTCCCATCTTCCCGCGAAGCTTCCTTAAGGTCCCCTCACTATAACTTTCGACTTTTCCTCCACTTCCCCTCTTTCGCCACCTACTCTCCACGCCCTCTGCCTAAAAGCTTCACTTTTGTGGCCGATACCTGCCCCTACAATGTTTGTCGCCACTTGCCCGACCTTCTCACGTTCGGCTCACCGCTCAGGTAATTGCAGGTAAGACTTCTCCTCTTCCCTGACTATATAAACCCCACTTGAAGAAGGGTTTATGGTTGTTGAAATTTTGGAGCGGGGGGAGGTTTTGCCAAAATTCTGAGTGATTCTTCTCTCTTGGCTAGTCTGCCAAAACAACAAGCCATAGGATTTTGAGGTAGTCTGCCTAGCTCGACATAAATCCTCACTTTATCTTTAAGGCCTTTGAACAGTCAGGTTGTGCAATTTAAGCCCTAACTCGCTTTATGTTCCGAGATTGTCGTTCGATATGTTGTAAATCCTCATATCTTCCATATCATTTGTATAAGCATGTTATACAAATACAAGCTCTAAATAAAAAAAATCGACATGATGAAACATCAAATAACATCTTAAAATAAAAGCCAAACAATATGGTAGTTTGAAAAGTCATCGAGGTTCCCCTTAGAATCTGTGACACCCCCTACTTTTCTTTTCTTTGATTCGAGAAATAAATGTTCTCAATTAATTCCTTTCTCAACTTGACTTTTCTATGTCCAACCTTAAAAATCTTAAACTTTAATTTCATAAAAATATATGCATCTAATCATCATCGATAGTTCTCTTAAGTGACTTTAGTCATTTGGGAGGAAATTAATTATAAGGATTTGTTTTTATGGGGAACTTTAAGAACCCATGTAATATAAATCCTATCTAATTTTTAATATTAGACAGAAAAACTTGTCGGTCAAAATAAAAGGTTCGCAGTTCTGATAGATGTCAGAAATTCTTTAGTTTATTTGATCGAGCCTCCCGGATAAGTGATATGTCTATTTCTCGGGATATGTATGTGACTTGTATTGTTGTGCTCGTTTATTTAAAGTATTGTTTATATGAGATTGATTCGGTCTCGTATTTTCAAAATTAAACAATTGCTTTTTCAAAAAAAAAAATCATATTAAATCAAATTTATTTTTCTCAATTTTAATGGCGGACAGCTGCCCGCACGTATAAGCTGCCCCAAACGGGTGACAATTTGTGCTTTACTATTTGGGGACCCCATTTTCTTGATTGGATTCTTTGAATATTATTGGGTTTGCATCTTTTCATGTAATTTTCTTTTAGGAGTTTTACGGTCCCTTAGGGGCAGCTTATTGGGTGAGGTGGCACTTAAAAAAACACTCGACCTTTTTGGGTAAACTGCGTTTTGGAAGCTTATGCATTTTCAAAATGCTGAAAACATCGTTTTCACACCGCACCTATCTAGGTGTAGTGACGGCTTTCAAACAACGGTCTTACTTTTCCAAAAAAAATAAAAATTTGTGATAGTCACCGCACCTAGCTTATCAACAGATTGTTCAATAAGCTGCAACTGCCCCAAACAGCTCTTAGAGTTATACTTGTATCGAGAGATTCATGTAAATTTGCTTTATCTTATAATTTCCATGCTGATAAATTTTTTTAATGCCCTAATTTCTTTAATTTATAAAGCAATTTGCATAATTCTCTTTTTGTTTGTTAATCTTTTTGCCATTATTTTTAGGTAAACTAGTTGGAAGTCTTTCTTTCTGAATGAGAGTATTGGGGAGGAAATTTTAGTAGCAAAAAAAATTACCTCTATTGTGTAGTATTTTATTTTATTAGTATTTTTTTGAAGGAGATTAACTTACATACTCCTGTTGTTTATGAGAGTAGCCAATAAAATTGCATTTTTATGATTTTTCGGTCCAATTTTCTGCTTTCATACAGAGGAATGAGAAAAAAGGCAGAACAATCAAAAAGTTTGTGGGGTATGACATAGCCAAGTCAATTTATGGGGCAAGTTCCGGTGATTGTTTGATAATGGTTTTTAAATTTTATATCCCTGATGGCGTGCAATTGGTGAGGCATGCAACAGTAAGGATAACATCTCCAAATGATAATTAGGAACTTTGTTAGTGATCAAAATAGATTAAAAAAAGAAAAACATTGAGTACACCTTCTTTGTAAGCCCATTCTGTCGAGAGTTATAATTGTACGAATTTTGGTGAATGAAATTTTTTCCAATGATGAAAATAAAGTATTCTCTCCCTTTATTAGTTCTAAGATTTGAATTTGAGTTTTAAACTAGATTTGTTTGTAATGTGGAATGCTTTAAAATTTGATACATTTCAGATTAATCTCTCTTTAAGAAAACTAAATTATTCTTGTGTGATCATCTCAATAAATTGTATGAACTTCTTGGTCCCTAAAAAATTGGTAAATCCAATGTGGCCCCCATATGTCACTATGAAACACAATAAACGGTTGAGAGGTTTTATAAGGTTTGTTTTTGAAGTTAGCAAGCTTCACGATGGATTAATTGAGTATTTTCATTGATGATGAAGTAACGGAACAATTTTTTTAAGGCAGTTAAAGTTCATACAAGCAAGACTAAGGTTTCATAACATGATTGTACACTGTTTAATGTATAAACACGTACTTTGCTTTTTTATTTGTAATTTACTTTTTTCTTGAACTTGCATGAGGTAGAGGACAACGTTCTATTTATCACTTTCAATCCTCAAAATCAAATATTGGAATTCTCAATGAAT
The DNA here is from genome assembly GCA_002079205.1 of Phalaenopsis hybrid cultivar. Taxonomy (NCBI): domain Eukaryota; kingdom Viridiplantae; phylum Streptophyta; class Magnoliopsida; order Asparagales; family Orchidaceae; genus Phalaenopsis; species Phalaenopsis hybrid cultivar. The sequence goes on along the minus strand of JXCR01124667.1, from coordinate 35,469 downwards.
AAAGAAAAAAAATTAATAATATAGTGCATTTCTTTGGTGATTTATTTATTTATAAGAGAAAGTAGGAAAGTTTGGGAACTAGTATGATTGAACTTAGAACCATGGAGTTGGAGATGTTGGTTGATTTGCAATCCATATAGTGTAATTCTCGAGGTAGGGATGCATTTTGCTAAATAAAGAGACATTCTTGTTCATGTGATTACACTCCAAAATCTACCATCCAGGATTGATAATTTCTTGATTTTTTAATTAATTGTATTCAAAATCTTACCTTTTTGAGCCATTGATTATGTGTTGATTTTAGTTGTGGTCATATTTTTTTGGCATTAGTTAAGCCTCTATTGCAACATATCAATTTGCTCTTGATTTAGTTTGTCTTGTTTTGGTTTAAGAATCATTGTTGATCTTGTTTTCTAGATTTTCAATAAAAATCTTCTCTTATAGTTTTAGCTTTTTTTTGTTGCCCAATTTTTTTGTTAATGACTACACCAAAGCCTTTTCTTTTTTGAAAAATTGTATTTGGATGTAAAATATGCTTTAAGAAGGCAATGTTGATTCTTGAGAGTAAGTCATAGGTTGGTCTTTTTTCGATTATTTTTGGACTTTTAGAGAACTTTTTCCTTATAAATGGAAAGGTTTTTGTCACAAATATCTTACATCGAGCTTCATAATATTTTTTATGGCATGAGTAGGAATTTCGTCATCACTTCTTTCTCAATAATTTTTAAGAAGCTTTGTTGTATCCCTTGGACATTCTAACACAGTTCTCCAAAATCGTTCGGTTGCTATCAATATTGGAAAAGAATATTGTAATATTAGGTAATAGAGAGATCGCATTATAGAGAAATCTATTGATTTCAAGTAATTTTATAATATTTTCATTATTAGAGTACAGTTCTTTTGTGACCCAATGTTTCTTTTACTTCTTGTATAGCATATAGTTTAAAACAATTTCATTTTTCTTAATGTTGATATTCCATCACATTATCAGCTGTTTTTAGATCTCCATATTTTGAAGTTTGAACATTTCTTTTAAGGAGTGACCACACAGATGAGATAATTATCTATCCCTATACCACTAATGATTATTATAACTAATTGGGCCCATCGAGTGTAGTTTTTCATGGTTAGCTTGTTCCTAGTAATTGATGAATTTATGGCTCTGAGAACTAGCGATATGATTGGAGGGGGAGTTGGAGGAAAAACCTATCAAAATCATTTCCTATGTATTTAGTAATGCCTTAATGATGGAGGATGAACTGGGAGAAGGACTAGAGAATCAAGAGGAATAAAAAGGCATAGATGAAATGACTAATACCATGTTGAAAAACACAGATGAGAAAAATACTTAATTTTCTTGTTCCAAGGAAAATTACCACTTCCTGTTTAAATAGTGGATACAATAACCAAAGGAGCAAGAAAAAAAGGAAATAATTGAAAATTGGAAAAAATAATCATCACATTAATTGATGAATTTATGGCTCTGAGAACTAGCGATATGATTGGAGGGGGAGTTGGAGGAAAAACCTACCAAAAATCATTTCCTATGTATTTAGTAATGCCTTAATGATGGAGGATGAACTGGGAGAAGGACTAGAGAATCAAGAGGAATAAAAAGGCATAGATGAAATGACTAATACCATGTTGAAAAACTCAGATGAGAAAAATACTTAATTTTCTTGTTCCCAGGAAAATAACCACTTCCTGTTTAAATTGTGGATACAATAACCAAAGGAGCAAGGAAAAAAGGAAATAATTGAAAATTGGGAAAAATAATCATCACATTAATTACATAATATTATTCTCTTTGAATTTGGTGCAACGAGGGAATTTTCCTTTCTTGAATATGGCAGTGGGGTCTTAATCATGGCCATCAAGGACATCAATTGGATTCCACAATTTCAATGTTTGATTTGGAGTAAATTCTGCTTAACTTTCATGTTCAATTCCTGATTCCTACAAAATAGTCTTAACGCCTTTATTGCTCGTTTGCCCTCTTATGATATATGCTAAACTTGGTTTCTGATATCTAGTACCTATAACACATTCCAATTCTGTCCCTTTGACTTTGCTCAAAATTTTAATAGTACATCAAAATAACATTTAAGAATTCAACTACGTCAAAAATTTGGAGTTATAAAGGTATGTGATGAATGGGGGTCAATGCTTCAAATTGGCTAGAATAAATTATATCATGAACCGTCAATCATTGCCTTGGATTCTTCTCTCTTTCCACTAAATTTATGATCTACTTTCAAACATAATCTTAACCGTTTTTAGATGATAATTCTAATATTGCGCTTAAACTTATAATGGGCGATGAAATTTTGTAGACTGTTGGTGGCTGTCATTGTTATTGTTTCTACTGGCAAAACATTAATTCGCGTGTTGATTTGTTTACATCTCTAAAAGAAGCACAACAATTATGTTTTGTTGTACTTAGCAAATGTTGATAGAACAACTCATTGGGGTTAAATTTTCCAAGCATAGATGGAATTAATGTGGATCACAAAATTTATTGACGTTGAATATACAATAGATTTGTGTCGCAACAGATAACATGAGAATAAAAGGTTTATTAGACTTTTGGTTAATTTTAGTATGATGCCTAGTATTTTTCCCAACCATGAAATTTTGGTATTTTATTTTTTTTCTATTCGTATCCTATCATTACCATGAGAATTTTTTTTCATTGAACTTTGCTGCTATTTTTAATTACATATTGTGACTTTCGTTTTGTTTTTGGGCTTTTGCACCCTCTTGAGGCTTTTCGTGTAATGTGGTTTTTTATTTTTTTCCAGATGATTCCTTGGCGATCTTTTCATTAGAGCATTTGTCTTTTATGGCTCTAGTTGAGAATTTTTTGTTTCAAATTTTTCGTTATGTGATTCTTTGTTTTGGAGTGGAATCCCTATTGGTTTTGTACTTTTTTAGGGCTTGTGGCATGTGATACAATTTGTATTTGGCTATGCAATTCCTTACTCTTTTGTGATTGAGTTCCTTCAGAAATTTGCTCGCTTGTTCCATGATTTTCGGCATCTCATTTTATACATTCATCAACAAAACTGTATTATTGGACATTTCAAAATATGCCAGTGTGTCACCAAGTTAAGTTTTAAGGCTTGTGGACCAAAGGTTAACCTAAGCCTTAAAACTAAATTATTTTTTGGTGAAGAATATTATAATTTTTGAATTTGTCACTTTATTTACTATAGTGAAAGTACTTTTAATTTCACCTAGCAAACTTGAAAGCTGCTGGCTTCATATTTCTTGGCATCAGCTGATGATGAAGGTGAAGATATTCCTGAAGAAGAGGCTGTTTGCAGGATATGCTTATGTGAGCTTGGGGAAGGAGGGGAAACTTTTAAGATGGAGTGTAGCTGCAAAGGAGAACTTGCACTTGCTCACAAAGAATGTACAATAAAATGGTTCAGCATCAAGGGAAATAAGACCTGTGATGTCTGCAAGCAAGAAGTGGAAAATCTTCCTGTAACATTACTGAGATTGCAAAATCATCAGACTGCTAATAGAAGGGCATCAAATACTTTTCAAGAAAGAGAACCTTCTCGTTACAGGTAATTCTGAAGTATTGACAATAGGTAACTTGAATAGTTATTATGATTATTAACCTTAGTCAGAGTTTGTCTCATTGAATTAAATGTTTGACGTTCAAAGAAGTTTTCCACTTTCTCAATTAGATTGAAATGAGTTGCTTGGTTTCATCAGATTTTATTGTGCCATCTCAATTTTCTTTCATGTGGCAGCTATCATGTCTGAACCAACAAGCCCACCATCATTTTTCTGTCAGTGAGCTAATAAGCACGGAAAACCTTGTTTTGTGTGTGCGCGCGCTCTTGGGGAAATCATATATTTTCAGTTTTATTGAAGTTATTCATGTTGACGATCTTCTGAAACAGGTCAAAACAGAACTGGGGACTAAGTTACAAATTATAGTTTATTATGCATTTTCTTAGGAAGTTTGATTGCTTATGTTAGAAACTGCAAACTGCAACGAGCCATTTCTTTTGATATAATATTCCGGCAAAAGTTTATTTGCAATAATTCCTACAATAATTCCTATAGAGAAACTCCTAGCAAATGGACATTGATCAAACCATTTTGCATCGGATATGCTCGGAGAAAAGATTATCTGCTGGCACGGAAGACCTGAAAAAAGAGGAAAAGAAAAAACTTGCGCCACAATCAACGTGTTAGCTTGGGTATCTCTCACACCTTTGCTAGCTGTAATCTTTGCTTTTATGGCACCTTCAACTCTTGTTATTGTAGAAATTTCTCTCCTTCCTTAAGTTTGGCGTCAGAGGATTAGCCCAATAGTTGCATTGCAATCTAAATTACCACCTCAACCGCAGTTTTATCCTATTGCAGCTACATGACATTACACATCTTATCTGCATTTCTTAATATTGCAACTCCCTTGTTACGTTGGCTCTTCTGCCACACTCATCTTTCCTTCGCGTCTTCTTACTCTCTGGGTGAACTCTCTCGATCATTGGCAATCTTAATCTTAATTTATTAGTCTCCTGCTCTTGATTCCCCTTTCTCCCCCTTTTGGCATATTTTCTCCTAGTCACTTATAGTACCCTGAACCTATTTGTGCAAATCACACAACCCATGAGCCTCTTCTGTGACCCTCATCCATTATTGTAGCTTTCCTGTCTTAGCTATGCCTTCAACTCAATGTCTTCAACTTGCCAATCCATATAGAACCCGTGGAACCCGTGGAACCCGTGGCCCTTGAAACTCTCAACTGACCTCAATTCGAGCTCTATAACTCAACTTGGGTGATTGAGATGTCAAAGACAAGTACCTAATGCAGTTGATTGAGACATTGTCATGTGAATTTCTATTTTACTGTCCGTAGATGATGCAAGGGTGCGGGACTCACATGTGCTATACACACTGTATTTTGTGCCTTTGGCTTCCCTGTCCTCTCTCTTGATATTTCATTTCATCTCTTCTGCACTTAGAGCCTCCGCTTACTTTGACTCCTATCCTGCCCTCAGTTCGTCATTCATCATTTTCCTTTACATGTCGGCTTTAAACACACCAGCGAACACTTTTTTTGTCAGGTCCCTCTTCTTAGACCTTTGGGTTGCTTATTGCGAACTTAGCTTGACACCAATAATGCAAATTATGATAGGTGTATTTTCTTGAGCTCTTTTTCTTCTTCTAACATCTACGGATTTCATCACAACTCACCCCAATATGGCATTTGTCATGAGACCCTCAGGCATTTCTTTCAGTGTAAATCATGCCTCACCCTTTTAGGCATTTGTTAAGGCGAACTTTGGAGACTCTGTAACATGAGAGCCAACAAGATTCGTGGGGAGATGTTGTTTATTTGAAGGCTAAAGCAATTTCTTTTCATTATGATGTAAAGATTGCTGCTTGTGACATCTGACGTGCTGAGCTGTGTTGCCTTGTTGGAGTGAGTATAACAATAAATTCACGAAGAGAAGTTGGCTTAGGCTGTTTTTACTCAACTTTCCAAATATCTCTATATTAATTTCATAGTATTTCCCATAGAACGATGCATCAATCTACTCACTCAATTGTTGTATTCTTTAAGGAGTATCACATAAAACCGATCATCTTAAACCCATTTGTTACCTTGCCACTTTGTTTTTCCTCATTTTTATGTCATTGCTTTCATAGACACTAACTTGAAATAAAAGCATAACGTAATGCTTGCTTATACACCTCAACTCAAAATTCACAAGTTTTGAAAACTTTTGAAATAATGATTCTTCTTTATTATTAGGAGAGTTGCTCAAGCTATATTAGAACTTCACTTTAAAAAATGGAGAATTATGATTTTGCTTTATAGATGGGCTACAATAACTCCTTTTTTTAGTGCTACGAGAGAATGACATTGCATAGATGATCTCTTACATATTGCTTTCTTGCCAAAAGCTTGATGATTCATAGTTAACATCTTGATGTTATATCTTTTCCGCACAAAATTTTTGTGATACTGTAGCTACTACAGTACTGCGAGATTCAATATTGCAGGAGTCAGGTGACGGGCGTCTGAAAGTTATGTTTTCCTTTTTTATGGTTTTTTTCCTATATTGCCTTGCATTCATTTTAGTTCCTTTTTTATGTATGTGCTGTATCAGGGTTTGAAAGGTAGTTTTTATATTGTTTTTTGTCAGGACAGTAGTCTGCATCTAGGGTTTACTCTTCTAGGATTTTATCTTAGGGTGAAAAGGTACTCTAGCTGTAACTCGTATGAGGTAGTGATCTTCTTCCAAGGGATGAGTGGTGCTCTGACTGTAGCTTGTTTGTTAGGTGTATTTTTCTCGACCCAACTCCTTCGCAATCTTTCCAGCCGTCGTCATTGCCTTCCCCTTCTTTCTCCAAACTGCACTCGCAGTCCCAGCCCTTCACCTTTGCCTCTGCCCTTGTTCCTCGCTTTCTGTTTTGACTACTGTTTGACCCTCCGTACTTGCTGCAGCCGCCTAAGAATCAACCTTGGTGTCTTTTTCTGCAGTACCGCCACCCAACCACCTATTCCTCGCTACCACAACCCTCCCCTTAGGACAACACTTGCTAGTACGTAGTTCACTACACTTACCCTTCATGGCCCCTCGCCGTCCCAGCCTTTCGATTGGCAGCTGCTGTCGTTCCAGGCCCCCTACTTCACCGCCAATGCAATTCCAGCCCCTCTTTTTGTTGTCCAACAACCCACAACCCATTTCAACATTCTACCACTACTCCCCAACCACCCAGCTGACCTCCACCACCCCTGAATCGGGCCATGGTTGAGTTTATCTTGTTTTGTTGTAATTTTCATTTCAAGTGTGTTTGGTTATAACTGTGTATTTGTTTTTAGTAAAAAAATTATTTTTCGTATTGTGGTTTGAGTTAACTCTGTTATAAATTGGTATCAATAGGCTAAAACTAGTCCTATTCTAGTATTTCTAGTACCCCTTCCAAATAAAACCCACTCTCTCCAAAAGCAGAAATGTTTTCTTTTCCTCCCACTCTGCACACATCCTTCCACCTACCTACACCCTGTCCAAAACCCTACCAAACCACCGTTGAGACAATTTCCAGAATTCGATCAGGAACCTGCCATTGACAACATATAGCGGTTACTCAACCAAGTGCTATATCTGCTCGATGCCATTGTGAAATGAACCCATGATGAGACCTTTGTCGATTTTTAGTAGTGAAAGCCGTGAAGGAGAACAAATAGAACACCTGAATCCCTTTTGTAGGGATGATTTCGACGAAGACATATACAAGCCACAACATTTTGGGGTACAATATAAGTGGAGATCTAGTGCTAATGTGTATTGGAAGACACAAAGATAAGATGGTTGTTAGAGAATACTGAGATGAGGTGTTGTTGGAGGATACTAAGTTGAGGCTCCTTTTAGAGGACATAAATGGATTGACTGTTTGAAGATACAAAGAAGACACACCTATTGGGGGATACAGAGATCTAAGTATTAAAGTGTACTTACCGAGCTTCGAGTAGAGAAGGAATGGCTTCCTCAAATGGATGCAAAGTGTGAAGCAGATCTTTGAATACAGGTGCCCGATGACAAAAGAGTGAAGCTCCTCACCATCAAATTGAAGAGGAATTCTTCTTTGTGGTGGGATAATCTAAAAGGGTGAGGCATAGAGGATGATAAGACAAAAATCACTTTCTGAAAGAAGATGAAACGAGAGATTCGACGATAGTACCTACCCCCACACTCTTGACATGATATTTTCTTAAAGTCCCACTATTTGTAACAGAAGGAGCTATCAGTAGAGGAGTGCACGATAACATCATATAGCTTAAGTTGAAGTGTGAGACGAAGGAAATAGAGGAGCACTCTATTGCCAAGTATTTGGAAGGTTGAAGCCCATCATCAGTACTGTGGCTTAGTTGCAACCCTATTGGACACCGAGGGACGATAGCACCGAAAGCGGAGAAACAACAGAAGTTGTCAGTTCGTTGAGCAGGCAACTGCCTATGGTTGGAGACCTCAGGAGGACCACACCTCAGGGAGTTTAACAGACTTCTTAGGAGTAGGACAAAGTTACCCACTACAGTTCCATTCATAAAATGCTTTAAGTGTCATCGTTTTGGACACATCGCTTCTAGTTGCTCGACGAGTCAAGTTTTGACTTTCATCGAGTAGGGTGCATTGGCGAGGAATCTAAAGAAGATGAATAGCAGTTTCCATCATATGAGGGAGTTATATTTATGGTTCGACGAGGCACCAAGGGAGCATTAGCGGCTTCACCATAATATATCCTACACTCGTTGCACCATGAAGGTAAAAATTTTGCAGATCATGGATGGAGGTATCATAAAAAAAATGTGACTTCAACACTGATGGTGGACAAATTGAACCTCACTATTCAAAGACATCCCCAACCATATTTCCTGACATGGTTTAAGAAGGAGAACATGATAGACATTGATAGCTGTCTCATAGAGCTTTTCTATTGGGAGTCAGCTGCAGGATCAACTTTTGGTGTGATGTGTTGTCCATAGATGCATGTCACTTTTTGCTTGGAGACCGTGGCAGTATGATCACAAGACTCAACTTGTTGGGTATAGGAACACCCACACTTTCATGAAAGATGGCAAGTGCATAGTCCTGCCTTATGTGGAGCCCGAGATTGCACGTTCCCTTGCTAGCAAAGAAGCATAGGGAGGATCAATCTTAGTGATGATAGAAAATTGTTGGAGAGAAGAGCCGGTAGCAGGCATAGGACAACCAGTACAGAGTTTTAGGACACCATGGTTGCCACCATTTAGGGAGATTCAAATCGTCCTTACCTCAGATCGGGTTGAACCAACCTTGGGTTGCCTTTGAAGAGTTCCAAAAAAATACACTTGGCACGGAATCCATGTTTAGCTTAGCAGAGTACCCCTAGATGTTTAAGCCTATATTAGTGTTGGTTACTAGTGGGGAAGTCTTCTCAGGTGTTTTGAGGGACAATATAGTTGTCAACGGGATTCAGGTGCAGATATATGCTAAGAGTGCTAATTTTAAAACTTAAAATTTGCTAATTTGCTACAACAATATGCTAAGTTTGAATACTTAGTGCCTAATGATTCACTTTAATCGAAAGTGCTATCCGTTATTGGGAGGGTACCCCTATGGGAAACCTTGAACTTAGATCTTAAAGTACTCGCAAAATGATTGGGGTAGTGTCTTATATACTGTTTCATTTGCCTTTGAACATTTGACCTAGAACCTCATATCAAACTCTCTCATCTCATTCTTTCTTTTTGAGAGAGTTTGGGTTGTTAAATTTTTTGATCTAACAATCATTACATAATAAATTTGGCTGTTAATATAAAATTTATACAAATACTCGGATTAGGCAACATTTTCGTGTCAAACTCCCTCGTCCCATCTTTTTTTTTTTTAATGAGAGATGCCGGGTTGTTGAATTTTCCATGCTAACATTCATTAGATAATAACTCTGGGCTTTTAATATAAAATTTATTCAAATACTTGGATCAGGTAACATTTTCAACTTCTTTTTCAACTCTGGGTACGCTAGTATACTGCTTGCCTTTGCTGCCAAACTCATAAAAAATAGAAAAAACAAATAGATGAGTAAATATAATTTTTAAAGTTATATCATAAATTTATTCAACATATAATAGATTCACTATATGCTAAAGAATATGAGATTTAAAAAATATTTTACAATACCCTTAATATTTGAACTCAACTTAGAAAGTATGCTATGGCTCCAAATAATTGGAATGGTGCTCAAATGGCATCATAGGCATACTTGATGTCTGTAAACGATGCACTAACATCAATGATGATGTTTGTGGATTGATGAAGTATGTAGATGCATTAAAATAAGTTTATAAAAGCATTCTTGAATGATGAAATTATTTTATATAGCTCAGCACGAGGGTCCCAGTCAATCCTTGGGTGATCCAACAGAACTAAAGTGTGTTTCCGAGGATAGTAAATTGCCCAAATCACCTCTCAAGAAGAAAATAATTTCGGTACCTTCTAGGGACCTAGCTTAATTACATTCAATACTGACTCGGTTGATCAGTTAGAGAGGCCAAGGGATTGAGCTTGATCTTGCTATTTCCTTGTTGATTCAAGGGTCTTAATGAGTTATCACTTCAAAATTCATTTCATCTAAAATAATAAAAATATTATCTAATTTACTTACCTTGCATATAAGATGAGATTGTATGACCCATCAGTTGTGTGATTCTACTATTTGGTTATGTCCCAAAGGCAGGCAGGTTTAAAGCCAACTCTATAAATCTCAATCCTTGTGTAATTCATGGATAAAGACTAGATTCAAATTAAATTAATTTCAAAAATCAAATCTAGTTGGAAATATAATTGACATGTTATGGGTCTTATAAAGGAAGTAAGCTCCCATATTCTTTAGTTGGGTCTATTTAAAGCTATGAAGCCTCTTAAATGAAATCTAAATCAATGGGGTATTCTTACTTATTGGGTAAGGCTATAAATTCTTTGAGGTTGCAAGTCACAATGTTGTACTCTCTAATAGATATTGGCCCAATCCAAATTTAATTTTGTTTATCATAAAGTAACAAATCTGTCTGCCCAAACAAATTGAGTTCTTCAAATGGATACATTTATACTACCAAAAAGTTTCATATTGCATAAAAAATACTGCTATTTTAACTTTTAAAAGTTGAAATACACCCTTTATGTATACGTAAGGTGGCATATATGTAAACATTGAAGTTTAGGTGTTAGACATGTAAATGCATAAGAATTGAGTGGTATACAACAACAACAATAACAAAGCCTTAATCCCACTACGTGGGGTCGGCCACATGAATCCTTTTTCTCAATTGCGTCCTATTTAGTGTCATATTTTCATTTAGTTCTAATAAATTAAGATCATTTTTAATAAAATAAGCCCAAGTCTTCCTAGGTCTACATCTGCCTTCCTTAACACAAGTCGAATCTAAAACATCTACTCTCCTAATCGAATCATCTAATGGTCGACGTTTAAGAATTTAGTGGTATGTATGTAAATATTCCTAAAATTGATGTCTTCTAGTAAAGATGAAGACTTTGAAAATTGATGCTTATGCCAGACCTCTTAGATGTGGTCAATCATGTCCAAGCCCATTGCCAATGTACGGGTTGACGTTAATCTAAAAGAATTTATTTGGCAAATATTTTCAACCCTATCTGCCCTATGTAATTGAGGTGGTGCAACCCATGTTCTTAGATGTATAGTTTATAACCCGTTGATGCTAGCAAATTGGGTTTATCAATATTCCTGATATGGAATAACTATAGGACCTTTGATCAAGTCACTAACATTCATTCAACTATTCTTATGAACTATATTCAAAGTCTAAAACATTAGACATCCAAATTGATGCTAAGAAATCTCTTTGATGGAGAATGCTTTTCTACCAAACACGAGTGATTAAATTTGTAGGGATTGCTCCTATAAGAAGTCAAAACCCTAGNTTTGATCAAGTCACTAACATTCATTCAACTATTCTTATGAACTATATTCAAAGTCTAAAACATTGATTTAGATGCTAAGAAATCTCTTTGATGGAGAATGCTTTTCTACCAAACACGAGTGATTAAATTTGCAGGGATTGCTCCTATAAGAAGTCGAGACCCTATATCTAAATAAGCTTATTTTGAACATTAGGATGACTTTGGTTTTTAAAATAATTGTAATCTACCTCATTAAAAACCATTTCTTAGTTTTCTTAGCCATCTACAATTTGAGGAGGCTCACAGGGGTAGGGCTGTAAATGAGCCGAGCTTGAGAGAGCCCAGACTTGGCTCGTGTTCAGCTCTTTCAAAATTTGCTCTTGTTCGAAATTGCTCGTGAACAGAGTGTTCGTGTTTTGCTTGAAATTGGAACGTTTAAATTAAATTTCTACTGTTTTGCTGTTGGATTCGAAGCCACACCAATTCTGTATAGTAGAAGACGCAAAACCACATGACCACATAAACTGTTATGATTTAAACTTGGATATAAATATATATAATATATTATTATATATAATTTTTTTATTTCGAGTTAAAACGAACCAAACACGATTGAACAAAAGGCTTGTTCTTTTTGGGCTCGTTTATAATTAGAAAAAAAAATTATTCGTGTTCGGCTCGTTTACTCAACAAAATATTCAAACATGAAATACTTAACGAGCTGAAGATGAGGTGTTCACGAATAACGAGCTTTTTTGACAGCCATATGTAGGGAAGGTTGTGCTTTTCTTTGACTATCACTTGCTATTTTTTAGAACCTTATTTTTGCATTCAGGAACAACGCTCCAACTTTGGCTTAGAATTATTTTTGCAAATACGTTAAGTCCAATGCAGACATAAGTAGTGCGGTTCTTGATGAGAGCTAACGTTTAAGAATTATTGATTAATGAAAACAGAACTAATGGTAAAAGTTTACCTTTTGCGTAGCATGGTTTAATGCCATTATTCGTCTTTTTTTCAATTCTCGTCCATCTCAACAACTTTCTTGGTATTCTGCTTGTTTTATTTGAGTGCCATGGGCACTCTTGTTAAAATTTCCCTGTANAAATATTCAAACATGAAATACTTAACGAGCTGAAGATGAGGTGTTCACGAATAACGAGCTTTTTTGACAGCCCTATGTAGGGAAGGTTGTGCTTTTCTTTGACCATCACTTGCTATTTTTTAGAACCTTGTTTTTGCATTCAGGAACAACTCTCCAACTTTGGCTTAGAATTATTTTTGCAAATACGTTAAGTTCAATGCAGACATAATAAGTAGTGCGGTTCTTGATGAGAGCTAACCTTTAAGAATTATTGATTAAAGAAAACAGAACTAATGGTAAAAGTTTACCTTTTGCGTAGCATGGTTTAATGCCACTATTCATTTTTTTTTCAATTCTCGTCCATCTCAACAACTTTCTTGGTATTCTGCTTGTTTTATTCGAGTGTTATGGGCACTCTTGTTAAAATTTCCCTGTGGAAAAGGATGATATTGCCTCTATAATAAGAGGACGAAGGTTAGGATAAAAGGAAGTATTGGAAGCTTTTTGATGAAGTCAAAAGAACCTTTTTCCCCCTATATGGACACTTGTTTATTGAAGCAGAATGGGTGAAATTATTCATGCTTATGACAACCTCTTTTTTTTTGGGTTATTCATTATCTTTCTAAAGGAAGGACATTTTTAATTGGTACTTGTAATTTAGGAAATTGATGCACCTAGTTATTCTGGCAGGATCTGGCAGGACATTCCTGTTCTTGTCATGGTCAGCATGCTCGCATACTTCTGCTTTTTGGAGCAACTTTTGGTAAGTAATTTTTACCGTTCCTATTAGTAGCATTACAGGAGAGCACAAGCAGTGGTCGAAGTTTAACTTTTTTATGCTCGTCACTGTTTAACAGGTTGGTGATATGGGCTCACGTGCTCTTGCTGTATCTCTTCCATTCTCTTGTGTGTTGGGTCTACTCTCATCCATGATAGCTTCCACAATGGGTAATGTCATTGCTGAATGTTCTCGGTTAGCATTCTCATTTCTGCCTGCTTTCTTTTTACTAGGAAATTGGAAAGGGATGAAATTGAAATGTAACATACCTTTTGAGTTTCATGGAACTATCTCCAAATCAGGAAGTTTAAAATAATTGCTGTCAAATTTGTAAATTTTGATTGAAGGAAGTATTATATTCCTTTTCTTTGGCTTGGTGGGTATATGATTAGAATTAGTTATTTGGTTTTGCAAAACATTGAAATTCTCGTCTCTTTGCTGTGTATAGTTAGAAATTGACAAATGCCCGCATGCATCGNCCTTTTAGGCATTTGTTAAGGCGAACTTTGGAGACTCTGTAACATGAGAGCCAACAAGATTCGTGGGGAGATTTTGTTTATTTGAAGGCTCAAGCAATTTCTTTTCATTATGATGTAAAGATTGCTGCTTGTGACATCTGACGTGCCGGGCTGTATTGCCTTGTTGGAGTGAGTAAAACAATAAATTCAGGAAGAGAAGTTGGCTTAGGCTGTTTTTACTCAACTTTCCAAATATCTCTATATTAATTTCATAGTATTTCCCATAGAACAATGCATCTATCTACTCACTCAGTTGTTGTATTCTTTAAGTAGTATCACATAAAACCGATCATCTTAAACCCATTTGTTACCTTGCCACTTTGTTTTTTCTCATTTTTATGTCATTGCTTTCATAGACACTAACTTCAAATAAAAGCATAACGTAATGCTTGCTTATACACCTCAACTCAAAATTCACAAGTTTTGAAAACTTTTGAAATAATGATTATTCTTTATTATCAGGAGAGTTGCTCAAGCTATATTAGAACTTCACCTTAAAAAATGGAGAATTATGATTTTGCTTTATAGATGGGCTACAATAACTCCTTTTTTTAATGCTACGAGAGAATGACTTTGCATAGATGATCTCTTATATATTGCTTTCTAGCCGAAAGCTTGATGATTCATAGTTAACATCTTGACATTATATCCTTTCCGCACAGAATTTTTGTGATACTGTAGCTACTACAGTACTGCAAGATTCAATATCGCAGGGGTCAGGTGACGGTCGTCTGAAAGTCATGTTTTCCTTTCTTATGGTTTTTTTCTATATTACCTTGCATTCATTTTAGTTTTTTTTTTTATGTATGTGCTGTATTAGGGTTTGAAAGGTAGTTTTTATATTGTTTTTTGTCGGGACAGTCTTCTGCATCTAGGGTTTCCTCTTCTAGGATTTTATCTTAGGGTGAAAAGGTACTCTAGCTGTAACTCGTATGAGGTAGTGATCTTCTTCCAAAAAACGAGTAGTGCTCTGACTGTAGCTTGTTTGTTAGGGGTATTTGTCCCAACCCAACTCCTTCGCAATCTTTCCAGCTGTCGTCATTGCCTTCCCCTCCTTTCTCCAAACTGCACTCGCAGTCCCAGCCCTTCACCTTTGCCTCCGCCCTTGTTCCTCGCCTTTCTGTTTTGACTACTGTTTGACCCTTTGTACTTGCTGCAGCCGCCTAAGAATCAACCTTGC
This sequence comes from Phalaenopsis hybrid cultivar, assembly GCA_002079205.1. NCBI lineage: Eukaryota > Viridiplantae > Streptophyta > Magnoliopsida > Asparagales > Orchidaceae > Phalaenopsis > Phalaenopsis hybrid cultivar. Next base: position 20,456 of record JXCR01124667.1, on the reverse strand, counting down.
TGTCTTTTTTCTGCAGTACCGCCACCCAAGCACCTATTCCTCGCTACCACAACCCTCCCCTTAGGGCAACACTTGCTAGTATGCAGTTCACTACACTTACCCTTCATGGCCCCTCGCCGTCCCAGCCTTTCGATTGGCAGCTGCTGTCGTTCCAAGCTCCCTGCTTCACCGCCAATGCAATTCCAGCCCCTCTTTTTGTTGTCCAACAGCCCACAACCCATTTCAACATTCTACCACTACTTCCCAACCACCTAGCTGACCTCCACCATCCTTGAATCGGGCCATGGTTTAGTTTATCTTGTTTTGTTGTAATTTTCATTTCAAGTGTGTTTGTTTATAACTGTGTATTTGTTTTTAGTAAAAAATTATTTTTCGTATTGTGATTTGAGTTAACTCTGTTATAAATTGGTATCAATAGCCTAAAACTAATCCTATTCTAGTATTTCTAGCACCCATCCCAAATAAAACCCACTCTCTCCAAAAGAAGAAATGTTTTCTTTTCCTCCCACTCTATACACATCCTTCCACCTACCTATACCCTGCCCAAAACCCAACCAAACCGCCACCGAGACAATTGCCAGAATTCGATCAGGAACCTGCCATTGATAACATATAGCGGTTACTCAACCAAGTGCTACATTTGCTTGATGCCATTAAGAAATGAACCCATGGCGAGACCTTTGTCAATTTGTAGTAGTGAAAGCCGTGAAGGAGAACAAGTAAAACACCTGAATCCCTTTTGTAGGGATGATTCTGACGAAGACATATACAAGCAACAACATTTTGGGGTACAATATAAGTGGAGATCTAGTGCTAATGTGTCTATTGGAAGACACAAAGATAAGATGGTTGTTAGAGAATACTGAGATGAGGTGTTGTTGGAGGATACTAAGTTGAGGCTCCTTTTAGAGGACATAAATGGATTGACTGTTTGAAGATTTGAAGATACAAAGAAGACACACCTATTGGGGGATACAGAGATCTAAGAATTAAAGTGTACTTATCGGGATTCGAGTAGAGAAGGAATTATATGGTTTTCTCAAATGGATGCAGAGTGTGAAGCAGATATTTGAATACAAGTGCCCGATGACAAAAGAGTGAAGCTCCTCACCATCAAATTGAAGAGGAATTATTCTTTGTGGTGGGATAATCTGAAAGGGTGAGGCAGAGAGGATGATGAGACAAAATCACTTTCTAAAAGAAGATGAAACGAGAGATACGACGATAGTACCTACCCCCACACTCTTGACAGGATATTTTCTTAAAGTCCCACTATTTGCAACAGAAGGAGCTATCAGTAGAGGAGTGCACGATAACATCATATAGCTTAAGTTGAAGTATGAGCCGAAGGAAATAGAGGGGCACTCTATTGCCAAGTATTTGGAAGGTTGAAGCCTGTCATCAGTAATGTGGCTTAGTTGCAACCCTCTGGGACGATAGAACTGAAAGTGGAGAAACAACAGAAGTTGTCCGTTAGTTGAGCAGGCAACCGCCTATAGTTGGAGACCTCAGGAGGACCACACCTCAGGGAGTTTAACAGACTTCTTAGGAGTAGGACAAAGTTACTCAGAGTGAGAAGATATTTGAGAAGAGTAGCATTCCCACTACAGTTGCATCCATAAAATGCTTTAAGTGTCATCATTTTTGACACATCGCTTCTAGTTGCTCGACGAGTCAAGTTTTGACTTTCATCAAGTAGGGTGCATTGGCGAGGAATCTAAAGAAGATGAATAGCAGCTTCCACCATATGAGGGAGATATATTTATGGTTCGACGAGGCACCAAGGGAGCATTAGCGGCTTCACCATAATATATCCTACACTCGTTGTACCATGAAGGTAAAAATTTTGCAGCATCATTATCGATGGAGGTATCATAAAAAAATGTGACTTCAACACTGATGGTGGACAAATTGAACATCACTATTCAGAGATATCCCCAACCATATTTCCTGACATGGTTTAAGAAGGAGAACATGATAGACATTGATAGGTGTCTCATAGAGCTTTTCTATTGGGAGTCAGCTGCAGGATCAACTTTTGGTGCGATTTGTTGTCCATAGATGTATGTCATTTTTTGCTTGGAGACCGTGACAGTATGATCACAAGACTCAACTTGTTGGGTATAGGAACACCCACACTTTCATGAAAGATGGCAAGTGCATAGTCCTACCTTATGTGGAGCTCGAGATTGCACGTGCCCTTGCTAGCAAAGAAGCATAGGGAGTATCAATCTTAGTGATGATAGAAAATTGTTGGAGAGAAGAGCCGATAGAAGGAATAGGACAACCAGTACAGAGTTTTAGGACACCATGGTTGCCACCATTTAGGGAGATTCAGATTGTCCGTACCTCAGATCGGGTTGAACCAACCTTGGGTTGCCTTTGAAGAGTTCCAAAAAATACACTTGGCACGGAATCCATGTTTAGCTTAGCAGGGTACCCCTAGATGGTTAAGCCTATACGAGTGTTGGTTACTAGTGGGGAAGTCTTCTCAGGTGTTTTGAGGGACAATATAGTTGTCAACGGGATTCAGGTGCAAATATTTGCTAAGAGTGATAATTTTAAGATTTTAAATTTGCTAATTTGCTACAACAATATGCTAAAGTTTGAATACTTAGTGCCTAAGGATTCACTTGAATTGAAAGTGCTCTCCTNCTCCCGTTATTGGGAGGGTACCCCTATGGGAAACCTTGAACCTAGATCTTAAAGTACTCGCAAAATGAGGGCGAAATCTTGGGGTAGTGTCTTATATACTGTTTCATTTGCCTATGAACATTTGACCTAGAACCTCATATCAAACTCCCTCATCTCATTCTTTCTTTTTGAGAGAGTTTGGGTCGCTGAATTTTTTGATCTAACAATCATTACATAATAACTTTGGCTGTTAATATGAAATTTATACAAATACTCGGATTGGGCAACATTTTCGCGTTAAACCCCCTCGTCCCATTTTTTTTATTCTATTGAGAGATGCCGGGTTGTTTAATTTTCCGTGCTAACATTCATTAGATAATAACTCTGGGCTTTTAATATAAAATTTATTCAAATACTTGGATCAGGTAACATTTTCAACTCTGGGTACGCTAGTATACTGCTTGCCTTTGCTGCCAAACTCATAAAAAATAGAAAAAACAAATTGATGAGTAAATAGCTTTTTTAAAGTTATATCATACATTTATTCAACATATAATAGATTCACTATATGCTAAAGAATATGAGATTTAAAAAATATTGTACAATACCCTTAATATTTGAACTCAACTTAGAAAGTATGCTATGGCTTCAAATAATTGGAATGGTGCTCAAATGGCATCATAGGCATACTTGATGTCTGTAAATGACGCACTAACATCAATGATGATGTTTGTGGATTGATGAAGTATGTAGATGCATTAAAATAAGCTTATAAGTGCATTCTTGAATGATGAAATTATTTTATATAGCTCAGCACGAGATCCAACAGAACTAAAGTGTGTTTCCGAGGATAGTAAATTGCCCAAATCACCTCTCAAGAAGAAAATAATTTCGGTACCTTCTAGGGACCTAGCGTAATTACATTCAATACTGACTCGGTTGATCAGTTAGACAGGCCCAAGGGATTGAGCTTGATCTTGCTATTTCCTTGTTGATTCAAGGGTCTTGATGAGTTATCACTTCAAAATTCATTTCATCTAAAATAATAAAAATATTATCTAATTTACTTACCTTGCATATAAGATGAGATTGTATGACCCATCAGTTGTGTGATTCTACTATTTGGTTATGTCCCAAAGGCAGGCAGGACCCATCAGTTGTGTGATTCTACTATTTGGTTATGTCCCAAAGGCAGGCAGGTTTAAAGCGGACTCTATAAATCTCAATCCTAGTGTAATTCATGGATAAATCAATACTTCCTAGATTCAAATTAAATTATGTTCAAATATCAAATGCTAGTTAGAAATATAATTGACATGTTATGGGTCTTATAAAGGAAGTAAGCTCCCATATTCTTTAGTTGGGTCTACTCAAAGCTATGAAGCCCCTAAAATGAAATCTAAATCAATGGGGTCTTCTTACTTATTGTGTAAGGCTATAAAATCTTTGAGGTTGCAAGTCACAATGTTATACTCTCTGATAGATATTTTGGCCCAATCCAAATTTAATTTTGTTTGTCATAGAGTAACAAATCTGTTTGCCCAAACAAATTGAGTTCTTCAAACGGATACATTTATACCACCAAAATGTTTCATATCGCATAAAAAATACTGATATTTTAACTTTTAAACGTTGAAATACACCCTTTATGTATACGTAAGGTGGCATATATGTAAAAAATGAAGTTTAGGTGTTAGACATGTAAATGCATAAGAATTGAGTGGTATGTATGTAAATCTTCCTAAAATTGATGTCTTCTAGTCAAGATGAAGACTTTGAAAATTGATGCTTATGCTAGGCCTCTTATATCTGGTCAATCTTGTCCAAGCCCATTGCCAATGTACGGGTTGACGTTAATCTAAAAGAATTTATTTGGCAAATATTTTCACCCCTATCTGCCCTAGGTAATTGAGGTGGTGCAACCCATGTTCCTAGACTTATAGTTTGTAACCCGTTGATGCTAGCAAATTGGGTTTGTTAATATTCCTGATATGGCNATATTGTACAATACCCTTAATATTTGAACTCAACTTAGAAAGTATGCTATGGCTCCAAATAATTGGAATGGTATAATGGCATCATAGGCATACTTGATGACTGTAAATGATGCACTAACATCAATGATGATGTTTGTGGATTGGTGAAGTATGTCGATGCATTAAAATAAGTTTATAAGTGCATTCTTGAATGATGAAATTATTTTATATAGCTCAGCACGAGGGTCCCAGTCAATCCTTGGGTGATCCAACAGAACTAAAGTGTGTTTCCGAGGATAGTAAATTGCCCAAATCACCTCTCAAGAAGAAAATAATTTCGGTACCTTCTAGGGGCCTAGCTTAATTACATTCAATACTTACTCGGTTGATCAGTTAGACAGGCCAAGGGATTGAGCTTGATCTTGCTATTTCCTTGTTGATTCAAGGGTCTTGAAGAGTTTTCACTTCAAAATTCATTTAATCTAAAATAATAAAAATATTATCTAATTTACTTACCTTGCATATAAGATGAGATTGTATGACCCATCAGTTGTGTGATTCTACTATTTGGTTATGTCCCAAAGGCAGGCAGGTTTAAAGCCAACTTTATAAATCTCAATCCTTGTGTAATTCATGGATAAAGCAATACTTCCTAGATTCAAATTAAATTGATTTCAAATATCATCAAATGCTAGTTAGAAATATAATTGACATGTTATGGGTCTTATAAAGGAAGTAAGCTCCCATATTCTTTATAAAGGAAGTAAGCTCCCATATTCTTTAGTTGGGTCTACTCAAAGCTATGAAGCCCCTAAAATGAAATCTAAATCAATGGGGTCTTCTTACTTATTGGGTAAGGCTATAAAATCTTTGAGGTTGCAAGTCACAATGTTGTACTCTCTAATAGATATTGGCCCAATCGAAATTTATTTTTGTTTGTCATAAAGTAACAAATCTGTTTGCCCAAACAAATTGAGTCCTTCAAATGGATACATTTATACCACAAAAATGTTTCATATCGCATAAAAAATACTGCTATTTTAACTTTTAAAAGGTGAAATACACCCTTTATGTATAGGTAAGACGGCATATATGTAAAAATTGAAGTTTAGGTGTTAGACATGTAAATGCGTAAGAATTGAGTGGTATGTATGTAAATCTTCCTAAAAATGATGTCTTCTAGTCAAGATGAAGACTTTGAAAATTGATGCTTATGCCAGGCCTCTTAGATCTGGTCAATCTTGTCCAAGCCCATTGCCAATGTACGGGTTGACGTTAATCTAAAAGAATTCATTTGGCAAATATTTTCACCCCTATCTGCCCTAGGTAATTGAGGTGGTGCAACCCATGCTCTTAGACGTATAGTTTATAACTCGTTGATGCTAGCAAATTGGGTTTATTAATATTCCTGGTATGACATAACTATATGACCGTTGATCGAGTCACTAACATTCATTCAACTATTCTTATGAACTATATTCAAAGTCTAAAACATTGATTTAGACATCCAAACTGATGCTAAGAAATCTCTTTGATGGAGAATGCTTTTCTACCAAACACGAGTGATTAAATTTGCAGGGATTGCTCCTATAAGAAGTCAAAACCCTAGATCTAAATAAGCTTATTGTGAACATTAGGATGACTTTGGTTTTTAAAATAATTGTAATCTACCTCATTAAAAACCATTTCTTAGTTTTCTTAGCCATCTACAATTTGAGGAGGCTCACAGGGGTAGGGCTGTAAATAAGCCGAGTTTGAGAGAGCCCAAACTTGGCTCGTGTTCAGCTCTTTTAAAATTTGCTCGTGTTAGAAATTGCTTGTGAACAGAGTGTTCATGTTTTGCTTGAAATTGGAACGTTTAAATTAAATTTCTACAGTTTTGATGTTGGATTCGAAGCCACACCAATCCTGTATAGTAGAAAACTCAAAACCACATGCACATAAACTGTTATGATTTAAACTTGGATATAAATATATATAATATATTATTATATAAATAATATATATAATTTTTTTATTTCGAGTTAAAACGAACCAAACACGATTGAACAAAAGGGTTGTTCTTTTTTGGTTCGTTTATAATTCGAACTTAAAAAAAATTATTCGTGTTCGGCTCGTTTACTCAACAAAATATTCAAACACGAAATACTTAACGAGCTGAAGATGAATTGTTCACGAATAACGAGCTTTTTTGACAGGCCTATGTAGGGAAGGTTGTGCTTTTCTTTGACTATCACTTGCTATTTTTTAGAACCTTGTTTTTGCATTCAGGAACAATTCTCCAACTTTGGCATAGAATTATTTTTGCAAATACGTTAAGTCCAATGCAGACATAAGTAGTGCGGTTCTTGATGAGAGCTAACTTTTAAGAATTATTGATTAAAGAAAACAGAACTAATGGTAAAAGTTTACCTTTTGCGTAGCATGGTTTAATGCCATTATTCATCTTTTTTTCAATTCTCGTCCATCTCAACAACTTTCTTTGTATTATGCTTGTTTTATTCGAGTGTTAGGGCACTCTTGTTAAAATTTCCCTGTGGAAAAGGATGATATTGCCTCTATAATAAGAGGACGAAGATTAAGATAAAAGGAAGTATTGGAAGCTTTTTGATGAAGTCAAAAGAACCTTTTTCCCCCTATATGGACACTTGTTTATTGAAGCAGAATGGGTGAAATTATTCATGCTTATGACAACTTCATTTTTTTTTTTTTTGGGTTATTCATTATCTTTCTAAAGGAAGGACATTTTTAATTGGTACTTGTAATTTAGGAAATTGATGCACCTAGTTATTCTGGCAGGATCTGGCAGGACATTCCTGTTCTTGTCATGGTCAGCATGCTTGCATACTTCTGCTTTTTGGAGCAACTTTTGGTAAGTATTTTTTACCGTTCCTATTAGTAGCATTACAGGAGAACACAAGCAGGGGTCGAAGTTTAACATTTTTATGCTCGTCACTGTTTAACAGGTTGGTGATATGGGCTCACGCGCTCTTGCTGTATCTCTTCCATTCTCTTGTGTGTTGGGTCTACTCTCATCCATGATAGCTTCCACAATGGGTAATGTCATTGCTGAATGTTCTCGGTTAGCATTCTCATTTCTGCCTGCTTTCTTTTTACTAGGAAATTGGAAAGGGATGAAATTGAAATGTAACATACCTTTTGAGTTTCATGGAACTATCTCCAAATCAGGAAGTTCAAAATAATTGCTGTTAAATTTGTAAATTTTAATTGAAGGAAGTATTATATTCCTTTTCTTTGGCTTGGTGGGTTTATGATTAGAATTAGTTATTTGGTTTTGCAAAACGTTGAAATTCTCGTCTCTTTGCTGTGTATAGTTAGAAATTGACAAATGCCCGCATGCATCAGTTTTAACTTGCAACTTGGGATGAAAAGAAACTGAGAATCTATATTCCCATCAGCATGATTTCTGTTACCTATTTTGTGAAGATGATGCATATCATGCAGAAGTAGCCAAACATAATTATCTTGTCCTTTCTGAAGCTGCATTCATCATTGCTTTAATCTTACTTCTGTTATCCTTTTGTGCAGTTAGCAAGGGCTACATCTGGTCTTATGCTTCCTTCCAGTTTGCCACTGTTATCCTCTTTGCTCATATTTTTTACAAACTGGTGAGTGGAATTCCTTTTTACTCCAAGAGAGTGGTCTAAGAAACTGTGATCGCTTATTATATTTTGGCTTTTTATAAATTATCCAGCTTAAAGTTGCTGCTGTGCTCTCCGTACTACTTTCATCATTCACTGGATTTGGGATTGCAATCAGTACAAGTTCTTTGCTTGTGGAATATTTAAGATGGCAAGCTAGGAGAAATCATAGATTGACACAACAGCAGAATAATCGTGCTCAACAGCAATCAAATACAAACAATGTTAACATTGAATCGGAACATGCAGAAAATAATCAGCAGCAAGAAACTGTGAGCCAGAACCAGAATACGAGTTCTTCACTACATAGCTGAACTTCTGAAACTGTTTTCAGGTAATTAATACTTTGGTTTGTTAGTTTAGGTAGCAATTTAAATTCGTGCATATTTACCAGGCAAAACTTCATTCTTTAATGATGACTACCTAATCTTTTTTCCCTAATCATTTTCCATTGTATAAAAGTACCACCCCATTACTCTACCGAATATTGATTGGGTTAATATTAATTGTGTCCGTGCGGAAACAATCTAACCATCAATTAATTTTAACAAAAAATTGTAGAGGTTTGATAAGCTTTTGAATCTTTATTCAATGAGTTTAGACAAAATTTAGTGGTCTTTGGCGGGTAACGAGTTAAGGCGAAGTCTAGGGGCCTTTAGTGAGGTGAGCAATCCTGGTTATGCTTTATGGAAGTCTGTCGTACGCTAGTAGTGGCTCCACACTCTGTTACGGTTTAATGAAAATTTGAAGATTCTCTGTAAGTTGATTGAAAAAGTTTGATGGTTTTAGGTCAAGGTTTGGGGACTGCTGGAAATGGTTTTATGATTTGAGGCATGAAAGTGAGAATTGTGGATTGTTACATTGAGGATTTCATGTCATATGTTACATAATCATATAGCTTGCCTGGCCTTTTCCTCGTCTTTGGTGTAATCAAAATGATATTCTGAGTGCATAATTTAAGGGAATATTTTTGAAAATGTTAAAGAATATGTAATATATAAAGATTTAAGTGGCCTCTCTATAAATCTTTCAAAATTATAAACAATGTCCTCCGATTTAAATTTAACAATGATGCAGAAAGCATAAGATTATTCTTGTAAACCTAGATTAGGAAATGGACTGGTCGCACAGCCACTTTATTGCCATGTGATGGACAAGTTGTGGCTATAGCTGTTTGCTGAGTTGTATACCAAAATAATTTGCTCGTTTGTATCCACAAATCAAAGTTTTATTGGAGCTAACCTTACATCAATTGTATGTTAAGGAGTGACCTAAAAGCTGATTGAAGTTAGGCTATACAATAATGGTAGAACTCATTTTTGAGATGAAGGCTTTAGTTTATGGGTGCGGTCATCAACTTGGTATTTCTACACCAACATAGACGCTTTTGCATATTCTTTTTAATGTGGGAAATTTGTACATTGCCATTGCCAGGTTCCAAGCCCCAGATGCGAAATATAGATGGTTTTGTTGGGTAGTCGACAACCAACCTAAAAAATTCATAGAAATTATGATATAAGTTTTTTAAATCATTGTATAAATGCTAGACCGTTTTCTAAAAACGACATTGTATTGTTTGAATACAGTAAAAAGTGTTTAAAAGCCACCACACTGATGCTTGGGTGTAGTTTTAAATAAGCAAGTGTTCCTACATTATAGGCGAACAAGAAGTTGTTCGAAGCCTTGTGGGCCTATCACATCACTTATAGGACCCCAACTGAATGTTCTCCATTCACCTTGATTTACGGGAGGTTGTGCAACCTTTGGAAGTACTTCCCTCTCTTAGGATTGCTGCTGATAATAAAATTACCACCGAGCAAAATGGCATACCTGTGATTTCCGTTGATAATTAAATCATCACAAGTTTCATGATCGCCTCTCTCTTTCTCCAATTAGTTTTCTTCCCTATGATTCCTTCTTCGTGGGTTTGGGTTAGGTATTAAGTTCTACGACTTTTTCTCTTGCGAGCCTCTTTGGATGTCATTTAGGATTGAAGCAATTATGCTAGTCACCTTTCTTAGTGTCTCCCCGATCAGCTCTTAGGTTTAATGTGAGTCTCAACGTTTTCTTTCCTAATTCGATCACTTCAATATGCAAGTCCCAATACTTTTTTTCTTGATCTGATCACCCCGACTAACTCTCAGGCTGGATGTGAGTCCCAATGCTTTCCTTCTTGATCTAGTCTCCCTGTCTCTCTCTTAGGTTGGATGCAAGTCTCAGAGCTTTCTTTCATCGTGTTTTTAGGTTCTCTCATCAATCAACTTTTAGGTTGGTTGTGAGTTCTATTGTTTTCCTTCCTAACATGATCAACTCAATCAGCTCTCATGTTAGATGCGAGTCTCAGTGTTTTCTTATGATTTTTTGAAGTTTCAAATTGTTTAATAATGTATTTACCGATTTTTTGTTTTTCCTACTTGCCATGTCAACATCCTTGACTCGTGTCAATGATTGATTGGGGCTGCGAACTAGTAGTTGGGACCCATATTTTTAATGTTATCTACATATTGATCAGAGATGTCCATCTTAATAAAAGAAAATGGAGGGCTATGACAAAGGAGAGAGAAGGTTCTCCCTCACGGATTGTTGTTACTCAGCCACTCCGGCGGCTATAGTTTGTTTGCAATTGACACAAATAATCAGCGAGGAGAGTGGGCGAGGTTCCATTTTAGATATGTGTTCCTTAGCTAATGAAAACGGCCTTCTAAATTTCATGGCAAAAAATTGTAAGCTCTGGGAAAAATGGTATACCTCTGATGGGGGAATGAATTCTCGAATCGTTACTGTGTGGGCGAGGTTCCATTTTAGACATGTGTTCCTTGGCTGATGAAAACGGCCCTCTAAATTTCATGGCCAAAAATTGCAAGCTCTGGGAAAAATGGTATACCTCTGATGGGGGAATGAATTCTCGAATCGTTACTGTTGAGAGCTTTGGGAAAGCTTTTCGAGCAAATTTCCTTCAGATGGCATGGGTAAGCTTCCGCGTTTCCGGAGGCCAAGCTCGTCGTAATCCTTACCGGAGTTAGTTGTTTGAGCTCGTCGAAGGATGTAAAGAAGTGGGAATGAAGCACTCCAGAGAGTTCTTGGGAACCAAAAAATATAATCAATCATTTTCCTTGTAATTTTTTATTTTCTTCCTATGGCCTTGGTGGCCATGAGGGAGGCCAATAGAACATTGTGGCCTTGTGAGGAAGGCCATTTCTACCCTTTGAAGGTCAATTCACCCTGCCCCTTAGAGCCTAGAGCTCTGGAAATCAGCAGGGGTAATGGAGAGATGGGGGAGCTGAAAGTTACTGGTTCTTGATTTCCTATGCTCACAGCTCTTGGCAGAGGCAGTGGGATAATTTGCCGAAGGAAGAGGAGCATATGTTCTGCTGTTCTTGAAAAGAAAATCATGTCAGCTTGAGATCAGCTGGCCAAGGCTACCGTTGCCTCTCCTAAGAAGGTGGTGTTTTGCGGTTTGACCTTGGGAAGGAGGTGGTAAGCTACTTGGAAGTTTGCTTATTCAATGGGAGGTCTCTACATGCACAGAGGAAGAATTTTTAGGGGCTGTTTTGGCTTGGACTTGGCTTTGGTTTGTTGAATGAGCTTGGGTTGAGCAAATTTATGTGTAATTTGATTTTAAGTTTGCATTTGATGAGTTTCATTTAATTTAGATTTTTTGTCTTGTTTAGTTTTTTAGTGAGAATTTATTTTAAGTTCGATTAGGTTTGAGTTTGTGTTTATGTTCTAAATTTATTTTTTAATAAAGCATATGTTCTGTTGTTCCTGAAGAGAAAATCATGTGATCTTGGGACCAGCTAGCCAAGGCTACTCTAGCCTCACAAGGAGGTGGTGTTTCTCAGTCTGACCATGGGGAGGATGTGGCAAGCGACTTGGAGGTTTGCTCATCCAATGGGAGGTTTCTAAGGGCTGATTTGGTTTGCTCATCCAATGGGAGGTTTTTAAGGTACCACTCTAAAGTACAACACCGCAAACATAGATCATATTCCAAGGACCTCGTTACAAGATCCTAAACTTTACACACACACACACACACATATTTTTCTTTGAAAAAGCCTTAGGGCAATTCTATTAAAGAGGAAAAAATACAGATAGGTTGTATGAGTGGTCCTAAAAGAAGGCACCAACTCTCACGATACAACATACAAAAAACTCAAAAAAGAAAAGATTCATATAAGATCTAAAAAACCAAAAACCATCAACGCACGCAAAAGTTAGGGATGACTCAGTTTAGTCCTGCCTCTGCTTCGAGTTCTCGGAAGAGAGCCGACTAGCAAATTAGTGAGATGCGTACCACTACCTGAAGTAATTAAAGTATCATCCATCAGATTCCTGAGCTCAAATAAGTCTCCATTATTCTTCTTTCTTCTGGATGTGTAAACCTGTCATTCCTCATCTGAGGATTGACTCATCTGATCGGTGGATTGGTCCAAAGGTGGTCAGACATGTGTAGGCTGTTGCACATCATGAACCCCATATGTCTGAGTAACATTAACATCTTGCTCGACCTGATGAGGTGATAGAGTTGCAGTAGTAATATTGCCACCCGTAACATTAATGATATGTTCTAGGGCATGTGAAGTCTGAAATGTGTTCGTCACCCTCACGAAAGGAGGCTCCAAAGATGGGGAAACTACAACATTGTGTGGAGGCTGATGGTTGACATATGGATAATGACATCTTCAGGGGTATCCTTTTGAAGATCAATACTGTTGATAACTTGGAGCATATTAGGAGAAGGGGAATCACTGCCTCTGGGCAGAGCACTTTGCTTCTTTGGTCTGAGATGGGGCGTAGAGGATGACATTGAGAACTGAAGTGGCCAAACATACGACAATTCGAACAATACGATGAGAAATGCTCAATCACAATCATTTGCCAATAACAATGGTGCTGTGTGCTTAACCAAATTTCCTCAGAATCGATAGAAGTGATGTCTCTTTCAACGAGTACTCTTACTTAACATGAACGAGAAAGATTAAAAATAGGGATGTTCGTTTTGAGTGACTTACCATAAGCTGAGGCACTAGAGTATAACATTTTTTTAAGTAAAATAACAAAATTTCAGGCCATGGAGGCGAATCCAAACCTGAATGATTGGTGGTCCCGTCTGTTTGTCAAAATCCACTGACCATTTCAAAGCTTCATTGCTCTGTTATCAATCTAGATTACTCTTATAGCAAATAATCGAGTGTAATTCTCTTCATTATTAAATTGAATAAGAATGTGTCTTCTATCTAAAGTCCAATTTTCTACTCCCTAATAAGATGCATAAGCTCAAATTCCTTACGAATAAACTCCATTTTGGGATCACCATAAATAAATTTCCCGACCAAATTTAGACGACAGGAGGAAGCAAATTGATTACATTCAACTTCTATAAAAAAGATGACAGACTGCTCATTCTTCCTATCATGTTTCTTGATGTCATACGCCAATTCAAACGAAGGAGGGAAAGATTAAGATTTAGGAGTACCTGAGGTGCGGACTCCCGTAAGGGCAGTAACATACGATCTGTCCGAAGCCATCACTACAAGAGGGAGGCACAACGAAAGAACAACGAAATTGCAGTGGACGGAAGAACAAAATTTGGAAGGGTTGAATAAAAAAACGAGCCTCAGCTATTTTGACTCGATTTTTTCCATGGTATTTGCTCTTTAGAGAAAGTTGATAGCCTTCTTCTTGGAGGAGGATTGATTTTCACATTCTACAAGACACAAGAAAATGGTGTTGGTTCCTATCTTGTTGAGGAAGATGAAATTGGTCTAACAATAGTTCTTATTGAAAAGGCAAAGTAGAAAGGAGTGAAACCTCTGTTACCTACCCTCTGATGATAGTGGCAGGCAAGTTTGCAGCTAATACCGAAAACAAGGTTGTGCCAGCATCTGACATCCCTGGTGGCTGGATGGGCATTGACATTGGACTAGATTCCTTGGAGATATTCAATATATTTCTTGACAACGCTAACATCATTATCTAAAGTGGGCCCATGGGTGTTTGATTTTGAGAAGCTTGCTTTTGGAACAGTTGCCATTGCTCATAAATTGGTCGAGCTTAGTGGAGGTGATGTAACCATCATTGATGACCGTGACTCTGTTGTCGTTGTGGAGAAAGATGGGCTTAGAGCCATCTTAACAGGAGATGGTGCGAGCTTGGAATCTCTAGAAAGAAAGTCACTGGCATGTGTTTCTTTTATTTCCTATAGCAGCCCTCCAGAGTTTTTTCCTGCAGCAAGCCCTCCTCCAGAGCTTTTCTCTACAACAGGCTCTTCTTCGGAGTTTTTTTTTTTCTTGTAGATCATGCCCTATGGCTTTTCCTATAGGTTGTTTACTTTCCTGCAAATTTCCTTGAAACGTTACTTGTTGGAGTCTTCCACCTATCTACAAACGCTACAGTTTCTATCAAAGAGAACTACATTCAACTAAAAATATCCCTAAAAGGTTGATTACCAAGTACAAAATGAGGACTTTAGGTTTCATCTCACAAAGAATCTTCCTCGCTCATTGTTGAACATTTTTTCAGTTATGTTTCAACTTGAGGGGAGTGTTAGAAATTTTATTAGGAAATAATTTTTTCTTGTTATAAATTATGAGGATTGAATTTATTTTCTTTACTATTTTATGTCGTTTCATTTATCACCAAACAATTATTATGAATTAATTAATTAGAGAAATAGCTGTAATATCTTTTCTTTCATGCATTTTCTTTTTATTTTAGGATTCATGTAAGTATGCTTATACTCTATTTTTATTTCAATAAAATAATTCCACAATCCCAGCTTTTCATTGATCTTACCACAATTTTTAATACTATCATACTTTCTTGCAGAAGCTATGGATATTGGCTACCGGCCAACAACAATGTACGGGGTGAAACTTTGTTATAGTCTAGTCTCTATACTGCCATTGAGGCAGCTGAGGAAGCTGCTGTGGGCAGATACATGATGTTGAAATAAAATTTAACTGGCAGGCCTTCTGGTAGGATTTGTAAAGGGTCAGTGGTGTGCAAAGCATGTAAATTCTTAGCCAAGTTTGTATGCTTACTATGGTTAAACATGTAATTCCTTCGTGAGAAAACGTCTTTTTTTTTTGGTTTAATTTTATGTGCCATGTATAATTAATGTCAGTTTTGAAGTATTCTCTCTTAGCTATATTCCGTAAGCTGTGATTTGATAAGATACATTCAATTTTGTGATATTCAGATTAATAAAAATATACTGTTTTGTAGCAGATTTGAAGGATTTTATTTAGTTTTATGTTTTTTTCTGTGACGAAAGTATAAGTTCCATTGTCCAAGATTGTAGAGTTATACTAGAGATTACAAATGAATACATCGAAATAATCTTCCATAGATTTAGTAAATTTTATGTAGTTTGACCTGTGTTTTGATTAGGAGTGAAAATAAGCTGAACACGAGCTAACCTAGGCTCTGATGTTCAGCTCGTTAGCTCAAAAAGTGTGTTCGTGTTCGGATCGTTTGTTTAGCGAGCCGAACAAGAATCGTTCACGAATAAAGAATTGTTTTGACAATCCTAATTATATAGTCATAAGATGTTAAAGATTAGGACAAGATTTAAAACACATTTATTAAAAAGTTTTATTCAAATTTTTAATTAATATTTTTAATTGATTATAAATATTTGTAGCTATGTAGGCAATTAATTTTTTTTAAAATACTATATATATATTTATATAATTGAACGAGCCGAACAAATATTTGTAGCTCTGTAGGCAATTAATTTTTTTTAAAATATTATATATATATTTATATAATTGAACGAGCCGAACACAAATGAACAAATATTGATTCGTGCTATTCGTGTTCGTGTTCGGCTTCTTAACAAACGAGATGAATACAAATTTCTTAACAAGCAGAACACGAACTGTTCGCAAACAATGAGCTGTTTTGACAGCCCTAGTTTTGATGATGTACTGTTGTTGTGTTAAAGGCTACTGTGGTGCGAACCCCCTCTATCTCAAATTTTGCTCGTGATTCTTTATGTTAGATTTTTAGCTAGCAAAATTGAATCAAGCTCGAAATTGAAATGACTGCGTCAACTTATTTGGATCCTCTCTAACTCTATATCGCCTTGATTTTGGAAAAATGGCTTAAAATGAATTATTTTGACACTCAGCTGGAAATTGGCTCAAAAATAACTACTCCTATTTTAAGAAACCTAAACTTTCTCCACACTTTTCCTAACATTCCTCTCATACAAATCCCTCTTTTTCTAACCTAAATACGTTCTTTTAAAGTGTAGGGACGAAGTATGAAGAGTTGCCACAAGAATCCTTTCAAAAAGCGTCCAAATACGTTGAATTTCGGCCCATAACCTCCAAAAGTCGGTTCATAGTCGTCCCGGGCGTCGTCAGCGAGCTCAAGGGCGCTGTCGGCGAGCTTTTCTGTCATTTTAGCTTTCGGCTCTATTTATTTTTATTTAGCATATCTGTTTAGGACTCGAAAATGGATTAATTTTTGAGAGATTAACGAGCTAAATTAACAGCAGTAGTCCCCTAGTTTTGTATGCTATGCTGTACGGCGTTTATGTTATGTTGTTTTATTACTGCCGACGAGTAAAATAAATGATTGTTCAGTAAGTATAATCAAAGTAGGAGCTGCATGAGACTGCTTTAGTCTTTCCCATCTCAGTCTAACGTGTCACAGTCGAACATGAGTTGATTTACGNATTTTGGTTAAAGATGGTCAAATTGGCCAAATTGGGTCATGTGGTAGTTGAAAGAAATGAAATTGGGAATATCTGGGATTTATTGGAATTTTGAGCCCAAGAGGGGCATTTTGGTAATTTGGGGTGTTTTAGGGGTAAAAGGCCAAGATGGGTATTTTGGTAGATTTGAGGTACTAATCATCACCAACAAGCCATGGACCAAAGGAAATCCCATTTTGGGTCCTCTATATAGTGGTCTTAGCTCATAGAGCCATGGACCAATGCGAACCCCATTTTGGGTCCTCTACATAGTGGCATAGCTAGGGCTAGTGTATCCCAAAAGATCAAGGGATCTAGGTTTGGACCAATGGAAACCCCATTTTGGGTCCTCTATGTAGTGGTTCTAGCCAGACCATATCCCTGGGCTAGTAGGTTTAGGGGACCATCTTTATGAGTATCCCAAAAGATCAAGGGATCTAGGCTAAAGCCATGGAACAAAGGAAACCCCATTTTAGGTCCTCTACATAGTGGTCTTAGCCAAACCATAGCCCTGCTAGTAGGTTTAGGGGACCATCTACATGAGTATCCCAAAAGATCAAGGGATCTAGGCTAGAGATTTGAGTTCAGGGTTGTGAGTTAAAGCCCCATTTTGGGTCTTCTACATAGTGGTCTTAGCTAAACCATAGCCCTAGGGCTAGTAGTGGGGACCATCTACATGAGTATCCCAAAAGATCAAGGGATCTAGGCTAGAAATTTGAGTTCAGCGTTATGAGTGATTGTGAGTGTAGATAAGTGTAGTGAGTGCCTTAGCTTCAGACCAACACCNGAGTGCCTTAGCTTCAGACCAACACCCAAGGTCAACTCTAAGGTCCAGCAGTCCTAAGGGTGACTCATCTTGAGTTTCCCCCATAGTGACCCCACCTACTAAGTACATAGAGGTTGAGAGCAATATGTGGAACTCCAGGTTGAGTGGAGAAGGGTTTTGGAATTTCTAATGGTGAGGGTTCCAAGTCTAGTTTTCTAAGAATAGTCAATAGGAAAATCCTATGGCTAGACCTTAGGCTACTAAAGAGGAAAAACTAAACCTCAACCAAAAGTGAGGTCAACAAATGACTAGACCTTAGGCTACTAAAGAGGAAAAACTAAACCTCAACCAAAAATGAGGTCAACAAGCCAAAGTGGTCCTTTGACCTAGGTGAACCTTAAAAAATTTTCCTAAGAATAGAAACATTACTTTTGTTTATTAAATGAATTATCTTTGGAAATTCCCTTTTTGGGATTTGGAAATTCTTGTTTTGGGATTAAAATAATAATAAAAAATAAGATAAAAACTGAAAAGTATGCTTTCTTCACTGGTACCTTAATTAACCAGTGAGAGGTAGGTCAGCAAATTGTGAAGCCCATGTGAATTAATTTAAAAAGTTTAATGAAGATAAATTCCTTAGGGGCAAAATTGTAATTTTCACCTTTCATCCCCTAATTAAAAACTAGGATGGGTTAAAAGCTTAGAGGATTATATTTTGATCTTAAGTAACAATCTAAAGTTATTGAAACATATGGGTGAGAGGCAGAAACCAATTAACCTCCCTTTTAGAAAAGAAGGGTAAAACTAGGATAATTCAAATTGTTGAATATTTGGTGACGAAATTGACTTCAATGATATAAAAATTTGGGATATCAGTTAGGAAGTCAATAATCCACTAATATAGAATCCCAAACTGATGGTTGAGTCATAGGTTAAACTATGAATTAAATGTTCTTAATACATCCTTTTTCCAAAATTACACATTTATCCCAAATTTCTTTTGACCTTTATAGTGAGATAAGTTTAATATAATAAGACTTGAGGCTTAGTTGGAGGATAAACCATGATTAATCCCTTTAAAATACTACAAGCTCAATCTTGCTAGTCCCCTTTCTCATGGGTTAATTGAGATAGAAAATTGAGCACAGCTTAAACCTAACGAACCTCGGGGTGATCTATTCAATAACTTAATAAATTCAAATGAACTCGAGATAGTCCAAGCAATCCTTAAGAGTTATTTAGGGATATGCCCCAAAAAAAAATTTAAACTTATTACGCCTTTTTCAAGAAAATCATCCTTAAAACTTATAGGGACCCACCAAGTTAGGAATTATGGTCTATTTGAACTTAAATAAATAAGAATATAATACGACTTGTTTAGATAGCACTTATCTGTACTTTGAAATATATACATGATTATGAATTCTAACATTTTAGTGGGAGCAGTGAGAAGATAACCATTACACATTTACAGTTTATTTATTTTCACTTTATCTCTACAAATTACTACTTTTTTTAACATGTCATGCATGCTTGGTTGGAAAAATTTTCAAAAAAAAAAATTTCAAAATTAAACTTAAACACTTTTAAAAACAACGAACAACATAATACATCCTTTTGAATTTATGGGAGTCCCTTGGATGAGGTAACCTACTTACTTCAAAAAATAAATAGTGGTACCAGAATGAGGGAACCGTGATATCCAAACTGGTGTCTCTTTAACCAACTTTAAGCCCCTCCATAACATTTGAACAACAATAAAAGCTGCCATGTAAATTGTAAAACATTAAACCAATGAGGAGCTCGGAGCTAACACCGTGACCAACACAACAAGAAAGTATGGAAGAACATCTTCGGGAGAGAAACTAGATCTACAAAACAACATATTTACTTTGAATTAAATAACAAGCTATAGGAATTTGGGGAGGTTTCTCTAGTAAAGCATAAATTCTAAGCTTATTTTTAGTCTTTTGCACAACTGTGTTGTGCAATTTAAGCCTTAACTAGCTTTACACACTGAGGTTGTTCGTTACGACATAAACCCTCCTATATTCCAAGATATTTGCATAATTATGCCATGTAAGTGTAAGCCCAATATAATAAAACTAGCAGGATGAAACATCAAGAAAAGTTTTTCTCAAAATTTAAGACAAACAATAAGATAGCTTGGGAAGTCACCTAAGTTCCCCTCGAATTAATGGCATCTCATACATTTCAATCCTCTAGATTCCTTAAAATAGATGTTCCTACTTGATCCATTACCTCTTGAATCTCCAGTAATCAATCCTGAAAACTTAAACTTTAAAATTCTTGGAGGCAAAACCACTTATCTGAATTAAGAGTATTCTTATGCAATTTCGGTCACTAAAGATGTAAATAACTAAAGAGGCTTGCCACTATAAGGAACTTTGGAACCTAGCTTAATATAAAACCAATCTATTCTTCTCTATTAGAAAAGGGAGCATATTGGTCAACATAAAAGGTTTTGTAGACCAAAATAGATGTCATAAATTCTATAGTTTATTTAATTGATTCTCATTATCAAGTATTGTTTCTATTCCTCTACATGAGTACATCACCTGTAGTATTGCGTACATTTATTTAAATTCATGAATTTATGAGATCAGATTGGTTTCATTCTTTTAAAAATTAAGATATTACTTTTTATATATATATATATATATATATTTTGTTTGACCAAAAGGCTACTAAGG
>JXCR01124666.1:182849-195657 GCA_002079205.1 Phalaenopsis hybrid cultivar | reverse complement strand
TTTTTTCTTTAGAACTCTCTAGAGGACTTCTCTTGGAACCTTATTGTAAGATTTTTCTAAATCAATAAAATTCATATGCAAATTCTTCTTCTTCTCTCTGCACTTCTCCATTAAACCTCTCCATAAATGTATAACTTCCATAATAGACCTGCCTGGCATGAATCCAAACTAATTATGAGAAATATTTGTATTACTTCTTAACCTATGTTTAATAACCTCTCCTATAGTTTTTAAGTATGACACGTCAACTTAATTCCTCTATAATTAACACACTTGTGCATTCCCTTTATTCTTAATAATGGGAACCAAAATACTCTTCCTTCACTACTTGGGCATTTTTTTTAGTTCTTAAATAATATTGAAGAGTTTGGTAAGCCAAGAAAATCCCAAATCTTCTAAATATTTCCACACATCAATGGAGATATCATAAAGTCATACTGATTTTCCACTCTTGGTTCTCTTTAAAGCCACTTCAACTTCTTTTTTACTAATGCAATAGCAAAAATAAAATATTTTATTATTATTAACGATATCCGGATTACTAAGTTCGATTGTATTTTTCAGAAACTTCATTGAAAAATTTATCAAAATAGCTCAATCACCTATATCTTCTTCTATGAAAAACACTTTTTGATTTTCATCTTTAATTCAGTTTATCTTGGTTAAATATTTACTTTTCTTTTCTCTTTGTTTGACTAGTTCATGCATATATATCTCACTCTCCTTAGTATGTAATCTATCATAAAGATCACTAAAAGTAAAATTTTTAGCCTCACGAATTGTTCTCTTAGATTCTCTACAAGCCACCTTATATTTTTTCCCAATTCTCTATGCTTTTATATGTAAACCAATTTTTATAATACAACTTTTTATATTTTATATTTTCTTGCACATTATTATTTCACTACCAACTATTTTTATTCATAGAAATTATTCCTTTCGATTCTCCAAGTATATCTTTTCTACTTGTTTAATAGTATCCGTTATTTCATCCCACACAGAATTTATTTCTTGATGAACATCCCAAATTTTGAAATCTTAAAGTTTGCTTATAAACAAAAGTTTATTTGTGCCTTTTAGGCGCTCCCATCTAATTTTATAACAATGATTCATAGTATTCTTTATCGTACAACTCTTCATCTTAAAATCTAAAACTAATAATCGATGTTGAGTACTTAAACTTTAATTTGGAATTACCTTCCAATCGTTACATTCGTGATGATTGTTGGCATCAATTTTTTTTTATGTCACATGAGCGGGATGTTCCTCTGAGAATACATAACTATGCTTAGTTTCCCTTTGAATAATACATCCAATTGGACATCCTGGTACGTGCCACGAGCAAGAAACCAGGACTACCCGGGAAGATTCACTGTAAGGTGGTACTGACCCTAACTCCAAACATTTTTTACATTTGTTTTGTTATTGCAAGACCAAACTCCATGGATCATGAGTATTCTGAGGCTAAAGGTAGTCGTCGAGATCTCCCACGCTCATTTTGGGAAAATTCGGGTTTAGACTGATTTTACCCCCGCTGGAATCCATGACACCTGCTAGCACCAAAAACCTCGTTTTAAAACTCCTGAAATGTTCACTTTTGAGTGACGTGGTCGTATTCTAGTAATACACAACTTTCCGTGGCTTCCGGACCGATGAGGGCCTTCTTACGGTCATCTAGGAAAGAATTCATGCCACATTCCAAGATGCCTGTTGGCAACGATTTCCCCGGTGAATGGNGACGTGGTCGTATTCTAGTAATACACAACTTTCCGTGGCTTCCGGACCGATGAGGGCCTTCTTACGGTCATCCAGGAAAGAATTCATGCCACATTCCAAGATGCCTGTTGGCAACGATTTCCCCGGTGAATGACCAATCAAAATACTCAATTTTAAAGTTATGGGATTACATTTAACTCATATGAAGTTCTTGTAGCTTATATATTGAGAAAATCTTTTATTAGACACTCTCGGTGTAAATCATATTTTTTGGGGCTAGACCGGTGCCTGGCGCCCAAAACGCCCTTCTGAATGGTCAAAATCGAGCCCCTGGAAATTCGGTGCCAATTCCAGACAACTAGTTGCTGGAAATTGCTCAAATATGGCGTTATTCTCNTTTTTTGGGGCTAGACCGGTGCCTGGCGCCCAAAACGCCCTTCTGAATGGTCAAAATCGAGCCCCTGGAAATCCGGTGCCAATTCCAGACAACTAGTTGCTGGAAATTGCTCAAATATGGCATTATTCTGTAGAGATGGGAAAGTTGGTGCCAGGTCTGGCGCCTTTGCGCCAAAGCCCTGACACTAGGCTGGGTGTCTAGGTGCTAGGGTCGTGTGCCTAGGCTTCAGTCAACTTCTAGTATGCAATTTTTCATGATTTTGATGCTGATTTAACCCTGATGCACCCCATAACGACAGAGGTCTCCTTGGGTATGAGGTGATATGCATGGGAGAATGTAATGGCTTGGGTTTAGCCTCATTTGGCATGTCCTAAATGCCCTCACCAGCCATTTTTGGCCTAATCAACGGGGTACTTTTAGGATTTGCATGAGGAGGTTGGTTTAAGTTANGGGTCGTGCGCCTAGGCTTCAGTCAACTTCTAGTATGCAATTTTTCATGATTTTGATGCTGATTTAACCCCGATGCACCCCATAAAGGTAGAGGTCTCCTTAGGTATGAGGAGATATGCATGGGAGAATGTAATGGCTTGGGTTTAGCCTCATTTGGCATGTCCTAAATGCCCTCACTTAGCCATTTTTTNGTTGGTGCCAGGTCTGGCGCCTTTGCGCCAAAGCCCTGACACTAGGCTGGGTGTCTAGGTGCTNCATACACCTTTGGATTGTCCAACTATGTGATGTCGTTGTGGGTTCGGTTGCCTATGCTAGGCAAGTTTGGTGGCAGACACTAGTCGACACGGCTATATGCCAATTGATTAGTCGTTTATTTCCTAGAGGAAACCCTAGGCTAGGAAGCTTTCGTTGGACACATTCCTAGCGAGTTTGAGAGATTCTTTTGTGAACCTTGAGGTTTACACATAAGTGGGTCGGAATTCCAAGTTCTCCTTGCTTTGTCATTTCTAACACTCCTTGGAAGGGTTGAGATATTTGAATTTTTTGAAGTGAGGAAAGCTTTGTAGTCGGCTCACTTTTGCAAAATCATGAGGAGTTGTGGAATGAGAAAAGCTTTTTAGCTTTTCCATTCCAAAATATTGTGGAGAGTTTCCTTTTGGAAATCTGAAGGTGAAGCCCCCCACATGCCTCGCCAAAGCAGACACGACTTTGCCGCATATCCATATGGTAAACCCTAATATGTAATTAATCAGAGGGATACATTCTTCTTGGAGATTTGGTTGGCTTATGTAGGAATTATTTTCAAGGATGTTGTGTTGAGATACTTTAACCCGTTCTTATTCGGAAGTATATTCTCAACCCATCACATGAGGACTATCCATATATAAAACCTTCCTCTTGTTTCTTTTTAGTTGTTTGCGTATTTGTTTTTGTATATCATTCTTTTCAATTCCTCTCGTCTTCAAATCATTTTTTAAAAATATTACTCATCAAATATATATATAATTGATTAGTAGTATTTCGAGCCAAAACGAGCCGAACACGAACGAACAAATATTTGTTCGTGTTGTTCGTGTTCGGCTCGTTAACTTAGCGAACGAACTGAACATGAGCTTCTTAACGAGCCGAACACGAGTTATTCTCGAACAACGAGCCGTTTTGATAGCCCTAAATACCACACATTCTTATGTATGTAAATTCCTAAGTCCAATTTTTTTATGTTTGTACTTATAGCACTTTGATGTCATAAATCTATATAAAAACTAAAACTACACTTTCAGTTTTAAAAATTGCAAATTATATATATTTTTTATGTGTCATTAAAAATTTGTGTGGTGTGCATTTAAATGTCCTTTATTATTATTATTTTTAGTTAGGGTGGGCTTTTTTGTCATTTTGTTTCCTACTAATTTGATTCAAGTTCAAGCATTGAATATCCTTTATTAATTTGTAAAAGATAAACTTACATAGTTTGTACACAATTCTTTNATTAAATATATTTTTTATGTGTCATTAAAAATTTGTGTGGTGTGCATTTAAATGTCCTTTATTATTATTATTATTTTTAGTTAGGGTGGACTTTTTTGTCATTTTGTTTCCTATTAATTTGATTCAAGTTCAAGCATTGAATATCCCTTATTAATTTGTAAAAGATAAACTTACATAGTTTGTACACAATTCTTATGTCTTTACATATTTCACGTCTAAACTTTCATATTTACATAGATATCGGTAATTTAGACTTATGCATGAACATGTGTATTTAACTTTGAAAAAATGATAAAAACATCTCTTCTTGTATCTGTGTATGTGTTGGATTTTCGTACAATGATGAAACATTAATATATTTTATCTTCACAAATTCTCCAGTGCATAACAAATTTAAATGACATTAAAGAGGTAATTTTTATTGGATGTTTTTTAAAAATATTATAATTTTTTTAGAAGACCAATTAAAAGTTTTTTAATTAGAAAGTCATCAATGTTATGCTTTAATCTCATTCATTCTATTAGAAAAATCTTAAATCCAATCAAGTGTTGTAGCCCATAATCTTGTTCAACTCAAATCAATTTGGTTTAGATAATAAAACATCTCTATCAGGCAGCTTATTCTTATTCACGGCGAAGTCCATTCCAGTGTCAATGGAGAATATCAACTTTGGTGTAGCCATTTTCTGTAATTTCAAATTTTCCAGAAATTAGACCGCGATGGTTACGATTATGGTTGCAACAATTTAAGTCGAATATCTTGAATCAAACAAAATCATTATATACATCTTTAACTTTATATGTAGGTTTTAAATAATCGAATCAAAATGTCATAAATAAAGGAAGGAATAGGATGTGTAGGACATGTGTTCATGATTTAAAGAAAAAACTTCTCGTATTAAATTCACTCCCACGAATCGTCTCCTAACATATCACACATATTGAGAGTCCATCCTATTTAAAATTTAAGGATTCCGAAACCTTTCTGTTTATGGGTGATTAAACAGTGGCTCCAGAATCAAGGGACTTGACAATACTTACTTAAGGAAGAAAAGAGTGAAGTACATCAACGAAAGAATGATAGTCTGACTCACTAGGGATATTGATATACTATCGATGTATGAAGACAAAACCTCATAATCAAAATGGAGAGAGGAGTTAATCCCCAGCGGAGTCGTCAGAAATTGTCGGCTATTTTTTTGTAGATAATATTTTAACATTTAAATTTAGTATAATATATAATGTAATTTTAATTTTGTGAAAATGATATAGTTTTATTTTGGAAAATAATGAAACTAGATAGACCTCATATATCTAATTGTTTAAATAGCGGAACATGATACCATAAATGATATATCATCTCGAAGGATAAATGTATCATTTATTGGTAGACTTAACTATCTAAACTTAAAAGTTTATGACTCTGTTGTGGTCTGCGAATTTTATAGCTGACAAATTCCCCTATCTAATACACAGATTAGACAGAGTTTAGATTAATCTAGGTTTTTAATTCCCTATAGAGGCAACCCCAATAATTAATTACATCCCAAATAACGGGATCATTTGAGAAAACTCTCAATAGTGATAAGATGTTTCGTTTTTAAGAATTCAACATTTAGGTTTTCAAGATTGCTTATAGGAAAAGTCAAATGGGATATGTTCAAATATGAACAATTATTTCGTTGTACTAGACGAACAACCTCGACGTCCTATAGGTATGTTATTTAAATCTATCAAAACTCGGTTGAAGTTCCTTCTGCCACCATCTGTCGTAGTTTCGATTGCTGCTTGGAGATGAATCACCAATCGACAACGTCGTCGTCTCACTCCAAGGGAAAGGGATAAAAAAAAGAGAAAATTATGCCTCGAACGACCTATCCTAGGGTGTTATACAAACATACTAGAAAGGTAATAACTAAAACATGAATACTGGTAAATGTATACAGTACAATAAAGAATAGACAAAGAGATTATGTAGTAAAGTGCGACAAGAAAAATGCATGAGATATGTAGTGAAGTACAATACAATACAGAAAAAAAGAAATATGCAGAAAATAAAGTATGAAAAATAAATAAATAAAAGCACACCTGATCAAATTCTGCTAAAGCTTCAAAACATATTGCAATTGTATAATATAAATGAGTTAGGTAAACATTTGTAGATTATAAAAGAAAAGTTAAATGATGAGCATATGAAAGTCTCAAGATGGGATATTAGATTTTAATTTGGGGATAGACTCAGACTAGACTTCTTTTTATTCCCTTGATCCCCCAGACTACTGATATATTGAAGTCAACCTATCAACATCAACTAAAGGTCACCAACAAATCATCTCTATAGTCAGACAACCCTAAACCCTATCANTTAAATCCAATCAAGTGTTGTAGCCCATAATCTTGTTCAACTCAAATCAATTTGGTTTAGATAATAAAACATTCTTATATAAAATTGCATAATTCAAAATGGTACTCTAAAATCATAGGTATTGGTCAATTATTATTAAACCTAATAAATGAGGTCTTGTGTATTAACTTATTCTATTAGTTTTATGCAAGTCATGGTTTGTTGGTTGGGAGTTTAGGTTTTCTGTGAAGAGGTATCGGGTCTAAGGTCTTGTATATGTAGTCTGTATGTCATGCCTGGAACCAGGATATGTGCAAGGGAGGTGTATGACTTGAGGGATAGAAGAAATGCTAAATTTCTACGAGAAAGGACTTACTTCGAGCCCTGAAAATGGATGAGAGGGAAGGGGCAAATTAATATCTAGTTTGGATGTTGCTATAACTATGTTGTTGACAAGAAAGAGAACCCTTCTAGAATTATTTAGAATGAGGATGTTCTCCCAATCATTTTTATGTAGTGTTGTGATTATATAATAAACATCTCAACTTTCATACTTACATGTAGAACACCTAAAATTTTAACATTAAATTAAAAATATCACTACTAGTTACCTTTTAAAAGTAAAATATAACTTTTCATATATAGATTTATTATATCAAAGTGTTAATAAATATAAATATTAAATTTTATAGACTTGCANGAAATGCTAAATTTCTACGAGAAAGGACTTACTTCGAGCCCTGAAAATGGATGAGAGGGAAGGGGCAAATTACTATCTAGTTTGGATGTTGCTATAACTATGTTGTTGACGAGAAAGAGAATCCTTCTAGAATTATTTAGAATGAGGATGTTCTCCCAATCATTTTTATGTAGTGTTGTGATTATATAATAAACATCTCAACTTTCATACTTACATGTAGAACACCTAAAATTTTAACATTAAATTAAAAATATCACTACTAGTTACCTTTTAAAAGTAAAATATAACTTTTCATGTATAGATTTATTATATCAAATTGTTAATAAATATAAATATTAAATTTTATAGACTTGAGAACACAGAATTGATACATCATAAAAAATTCTCATCATTTGACATGAATCTCGAAGTGTACCACAAATTTCTAGGCATTTTCTGGGGAAAAATGTTCAAACTCAAATTTAAAATTATTCATGACTCCTTTTACAGCAAACTTGTAGTCAAACTGACAGGTTCGACGAGAAAGACCCAATGACACCAAAATTGTTCTAATCCATGTTATATCAAGCCTGCAACAAGCCATTATACTACTTACAAAAGTTTTTGGCGGATAATTGAAAGGTCAAATGAATTTTAAATTTGATAAGCTTATAGTCGAATCGAGCATCTTGATAAGAAGAATCCAGTGAACTTAAGATTACTCAATTCTAACATAATTAATGCCCTAAATTGTCCATAAAACTCTACTAAGGTTATTTGATGGTGCAGTCTGAATTCTTTCCTTATTTAGAAGTGAGGCCACTTTCAAACTTGATAAATAGAGCCCTAACCTTTTCATGAAAGGGGACTAAAAAACCAGGACCCAGACTGAGAGCCAGATCAATAAGAGGAAGAAATTTCGAGAGCCATTCTGAATTCAAAGACCCGACAATCACTTTCTACCTTGATTGATTTCAGCAACCATCGAACATCTCCGGTCGATCATTGTAGACTATAGTCCACTGACTACCATCGACCACAATTCACTGTCCCCTACTTGTCGCCAATGAAACACCTTTTGAAGTAACGACGTATGTTGTGTAATAATGAAGCATCCTACTGAGCATCACAGTGTGTCAAATACGTTGTAACAACACACCACAAAGATGATGTAATTATNCTAAATTGTCCATAAAACTCTACTAAGGTTATTTGATGGTGCAGTCTGAATTCTTTCCTTATTTAGAAGTGATGCCACTTTCAAACTTGATAAATAGAGCCCTAACCTTTTCATGAAAGGGGACTGAAAAACCAGGACCCAGACTGAGAGCCAGATCAATAAGAGGAAGAAAGTTCGAGAGCCATTCTGAATTCAAAGACCCGACAATCACTTTCTACCTCGATTGATTTCAGCAACCATCGAACATCTCCGGTCGATCATTGTAGACTATAGTCCAGTGACTACCATCGACCACAATTCACTGTCCCCTACTTGTCGCCAATGAAACACCTTTTGAAGTAACGACGTATGTTGTGTAATAATGAAGCATCCTACTGAGCATCGCAGTGTGTCAAATACATTGTAACAACACACCACAAAGATGAAGTAATTAGGCATCCCTAATATGCTATAACAAAGCAACCTGAATCTAGTAAAACAACTTCTATCATTAGGGCCATCCGCTTTGGCCTTGATGGCCAATTGGTGCTTGCCCCTCACTACGACCTGTGAGGCCAACATATAAATATTGTAGCTCACCACTACATCCTATGCGGCTTACTACAGCCAATGCGGATCACAACTCGCGCAACTCTCAACTTTGGCTTCTATGATCTATGAATTTTATCACAGCTTACCACTATGACTTATGACTTATGTGACCAACTATGTCCTATGTGGCTCACAGATCGTACAACTCCTAACTTCAACCTTTGTTACCTACAAATGTTAATGCAACTCTCTTCTACGACCAGCATGGTCGACTGATGTGATTACAACTATTCACTACGACCCCTATGGCAAACTACATTATCACGACTCATCACTATGACCTATGTGACCAACTATAACCTATGTGGCTCACAACTCATATAGCTCTCCTCTGGCTTATGTGGTTTACGAACATTATTGTAGCTCACTACTATGTTCTATATTACTAACTACCACTCACGCGGCTCATAGTTTATGTAGCTCTCAACTCCAGCCGTTGTATGAATGTTTACAATTCACCACCACGATGTATATGACCAACTATGACCTATCTGTCTCTAAGCTCATACATCTTCTAACTCTGGTTTCTGTGGCCAATAGACGTTAGTGCAACTCTCCATTATAGCCTTTGTGGTTAACTGACATTTCTGAAGCTACCAACGATGACTTATATGGCCAACTATTGCTACAACTTCGAATTATAGTCTCTACTTCAAGTTGAGGCTATTACAACCATTAAGAACTACAACTATTGTAGCCCTATTGAGGTTGATAAAGCTGGATCACTATTATACCTGTGTAATTCCATCTTCTCTATTTTAGGAGAAGAGTGAACTCATTTACACAATTACATAAAGAATTACTTTGACAGAGCTAGACCCTATATAATTTAAAGTATGGCATCAGCTTAATTTCTCTAAAATTTGCACACTCTTTTCATCCCTTTTATTCTTAAAATTGGGATCAAAATACTCTCCATTCACTTCTTAGGCATCTTTTTAGTTTTTAAAATAATATTAAAGAGTTTAGTAAGCCAAGAAATTTCCAACTCTATTAAATATTTCCAAATTTCAGTTGAGATATCATCAAGTNTTAGTAAGCCAAGAAATTTCCAACTCTATTAAATATTTCCAAATTTCAGTTGAGATATCATCAAGTTTTTTTAAAATATCATCAACTTTTTTTTACTAATGTTAGGATAAAAATTTAATATTTTATTATTATTAACGATATTAAAATCACAAAAGTCAATTGCATTTTCAAAAAACTTTATTAAAAGTTTATCAAAACAGCTCACCCACTTATTTTAAATATTTTTCTATAAGAAAAACAATTTTTAATTTTCATCTTTAATACACCTTACTTAAATTAAAATTTTACTTTTCTTTTCTGTTTGTTTGGCTAGATTACACATTTATATTTTTTTATCTTTTTTAGCTTCTAATCTATTATAAAACTCACTTAAAACATAATTTTTAACGTTTCAAATTGATTTCTTAGACTTCCAACCTTGTAAATCTTAAAAGACCAATATTTAAAGCATCCAACCTTAAAATCCCATATGATATAAGTCAATACTTTAATCGAGAATTTTTGTAGGGGTTTACAACTCCTGAATGTAATTGACTATAAGGGTTAACTCTTGTAGGGATACTAGGCCCTAAAATAAAATAAATCATATATTACACCTATAAGGTAGAGAAAAAAATCTTCGGTTAGCGTATAACCCTACGTATCAAAGTTTTTCATCATCTGAATGATTAAATCCAATTCAAGCTAATATTTTGTCACTTTATGTGGTGCATTTTTCTTCAAACGACATATTTGATTATTTATACAGAAAATTTTCAAGATCTGTGGTGGACAGAAAAAAAAAAACAACAATAATACATCCTCCATAGCTGGNTCTTAAAAGACCAATATTTAAAGCATCCAACCTTAAAATCCCATATGATATAAGTCAATACTTTAATCGAGATTTTTTATACGGGTTTACAACTCCTGAATGTAATTGACTATAAGGGTTAGCCCTTATAGGAATACTAGGCCCTAAAATAAAATAAATCATATATTACACCTATAAGGTAGAGAAAAAATCTCCGGTTAGCGTATAAACCTACGTATCAAAGATTTTCATCATCGGAATGATTAAATCTAATTCAAGCTAATATTTCTGTCACTTTATGTGGTGCATTTTTCTTCAAACGATGTATTTGATTATTTATATAGAAAAGTTTCAAGATCTGTGGTGGACAGAAAAAAAACACCAATAATACATCCTCTATAGCTGGGAAGTTTCACGTGTTTCACATTAAACTCCACCATTTATTAGGAGTGCATATCTTCTGATGGCTGAATTAAGTCTTGCCACTTATAACAACTCTTAGGGCTGTCAAAACGGCTCGTTGTCCGTGAACAACTCGTGTTTGGCTTGTTAAGAAGGTCGTGTTCGGCTCGTTCGCTAAGTTGGCTCGTTCGCTAAGTTAACGAACCAAACACGAACTAAGATTTCNCCTAGGGCTAGTAGGTTTAGGGGACCATCTACATGAGTATCCCAAAAGCTCAAGGGCTCTAGGCTAGAAATTGAGTTCAGGGTTGCNAAAGTCCTATGGCTAGACCCTAGGCTACTAAAGAGGAGAAACTAAACCTCAACCAAAATTGAGGTCAACAAACTACCACTCACGTGGCTCATAGTTTATGTAGCTCTCAACTCCAGCCGTTGTATGAATGTTATTACTACTCATCACCACAACGTATATGACCAACTATGACCTATGTGTCTTTCAGCTCATACATCTTCTGACTCTGGTTTCTGTGGCCAATAGACGTTAGTGCAACTCTCCATTATAGCCTTTGTGGTTAACTGACATTCTTGAAGCTACCAATGATGACTTATATGGCCAACTATTGCTACACCTTCCAACTACAGTCTCTGCTTCAAGTTGAGGCTATTACAACCATTAAGAACTACAACTATTGTAGCCATATCAAAGCTGATAAAACTGGATCACTATTATACCTTTGTAATTCCATCTTCTCTATTTCAGGAGAAGAGTGGAATCATTTACACAATTACATAAATAATTACTTTGACTGAGCTAGACCCCATAGATTTGCCCTTTCTAGGGTTTTCTATGCAAAAATCACGTCTCTCCCTACTGCTTCTCTATTATATGGCTGTGTCAGATCCTCGTGCAATGTTAACAAGCTAATATTTCCCTTTTCCGTCGTGAATCTTTCAGCACACAAAAATAATAATTAGGTATCATATATGTAGGTTTTCCCCCAAAAAAATGAAGGTTTGTAGGCGAAGTTTGATAAGGTTGTAATCAAACCAGTATACTATTTATATATCTAATCAATTTTTGGTTTTTAAGATAATTAAAAAAATGTAATGTAATAATAACAAATTGAATTATTGATAATGCATACATTAAACCTCTCAATAAATGCATAGCTTCCATTGTAGACCCGTCCGACATAAATCCAAAGTAATTATGAGAAATCTTTTGAATATGTTTTAACCTATGTTCAATTACCTTCTCTCATAATTTAAAGTATGACATCAGCTTAATTTCTCTAAAATTTGCACACTCTTTGCATCCCTTTTATTCATCAAAATGGGGATCAAAATACTCTCCATTCACTTATGAGACATCTTTTTAGTTTTTAAGATAATATTAAAGAGTTTAGTAAGCCAAGAAACTTCCAAATCTATTAAATATTTCCAAATTTCAATTGGGATATCATCAAGTTTTTTTTAAAACATCATTAACTCTTTTTTTACTAATGCTACGATAAAAATATAATGTTTCATTATTATTAACGATATTAAAATCACAAATGTCAATTGCATTTTCAAAAACTTCATTGAAAAGTTCATCAAAACAACTCACCCACTTATTTTAAATAATTTTCTATAAGGAAAGCAATTTTTGATTTTCATCTTTGATACAGTTTACTTAAATTAATTTTTTACTTTTCTTTTTTGTTTGTTTGGCTAGATTATACATACATATATAT